>VWYP01012449.1:743103-760468 GCA_013400435.1 Pycnonotus jocosus | reverse complement strand
AAAAAAAAAAAAAAAAAAAAAAGGCTAAATGTGCTTGTTCTAGAGCCTTGCCTGGAAATCCCAAAGAGGAAAATTCACCCAGGAAATCCATGAAGGTGCAGTGTGTGAAGGGCACCCTATGCAGTGTCACTGGCCCCTGAGCAGTGTTCCCTGCTGTCAAGGCTCTGGGAGGGAGCATCTGTAGGATGTGGTGCTCTGCCTGCTCCCAGGAGATTCTTGGAAGAGAGCAAGAGGAAAGTATTTGACCTCTGTGTGGATTAAGGCAGAAAATGCTCCCTGGCTGCCAAGAGGGCTGGTAGAGCTGCACAGTTCCAATAATGGAGATGGTATTCTCTCCAGCTGAGCTCTCCAGCTGTGGGGGGAAGCTGCAGCACCGGGGAGCCCTGCAAGCACTGCCCCATCCAAAGGGGTTCAGCCCCGGGGCTCTGGGGGCTGCAGGAGCTGCCCTGGCCTCTCCCACTGCTGGAGAAACAGCAAAGGCACCTTCCCCACCCCAGTGCCCCCCGGCATGGGAGGAGCTGCAGCAGTGGAGATGGGGGTTTCAGCCCATCCTGTGCCCAGAGGAGAGCTGTGTGGCCATGCTGAAGCATCAGAAAGGTTGGCTGGTGCTGCCTGTGGCTAAATGCCAGGTGACAGCACTTTTATATCAATAGGAATTAGGTGCTGCTGTCAGAAACACCAAAAATGAGACTGAATGCAGAGATGAGCTTCATGGGGTCAAATCCTGCTGTTCTGAGGTTGCCCACAGAAAATGATGATGAAAATCACACTGCCAAATCATCCTGACCATCCACCTCAAAAACTCAACCATAGCTAAAACTGTTGGCCTGTTACAAAACATCTCACAGTGGGACATCCCAGAGGTTTGTCTGTTCTGTTGCCCAAGGACCAAGGAAAAGTTCCTTTTATTTTTTTTTTTTTTGTTACATGTTAAGTTAAAAACATCTTCCACAGATCCTAGCATGGAACTGAGAGCTGGTCTGTCTGTATTTGTATTTCTCCTACTTCTTCCTGTATGTACATAGCAAGGTGCAGAAAGTTTTAAATTCAATCTTTTTCAAAGCAAGATCCATTTGGAAGGTATATAAGGTGGAATGAACTCCAGAACTTGGAAATATAGGTTCTTATTCCCTAGCTCCAAACACTAGGACTAGTTTGAATATGGTGAGAATAGATCCTCTACAAGAACTAGCTAATAGACAGTCTGAGCTGGATCTCAGAACCTCTCTGAAACACAACATGGAGGAGAAAACATGGGTTTATGTGAAAAGAACTTTTCATGATTGAACCTCTGGAACCTAAGGATAAAGTTTTAACAGCTTCTGACTATTACTGCAGTAAAAAAGGAAATGCAGTTATGAAATGTGGATTAATGGCTATTAATAATTGAATTTATTTATTAATGTGCACTAATCATTTTCATTATAAAGGAAGGTCTTCCATCTGAATGTAAGGGGTAGAATATAAGCTCCACAAACTCAACTAAATTTGTCTTAATGAGGACTAATGAACTGCTAATGAGATGCTGAAGCTTTCTGATTAATAATTGGCACTATATCTTCTGGCCCATCTCTGATCAAGACTCCACTGCACTGGGCCAGTATGTGATTGATACTGGGGAAACAGGCCAAGGGGAAAGACTCCTTCCTGCGGGCTGAGAACATTCCCTGGCAAAGCAAAATTGACCCCTTAGCTAGTTCCTGGGTTTTATCCATAGGACTGGCTGAGAGGAATGGAGACCTCTCTTCATGTGCAAGAGGTGTAGGAGGTTCTCATCCATTTAGCCCAAATCATGTACCAGAGTATGCACTTTATACCCAGAGGTGAGCTATCCTGAGAATGGGAGGAGGAAAAGCAATCACAAAAATACCATTGATAGGAAGTTTCTTGCCTTAGAATTGTGCCAAATTTCATCTAACCTGATCCATTTGTTGTACTTGTCTAACACACAAACACATGGATACTTCCACAGCTCACTCTGTTCCTCTGTTTGCTGTCCCACTATGGAGATATCTGGCTGATCTTCACTGTCTTTTCCCTTTTCATGTTAATGACAGACGCTGAATGCTGTGTTTATAACTAGTCTATCCTGAGTATATTATTTCAAGGATGAAATATAAATATTCCCAGGAAGTGCACTTTAATTAAAAGGTTATTGGCCAAGCAGAATTGCCTCCTGAGTCAGAGCTTGGAGGGACTGCTTTTCTCCTAAGAAAAAGATAAAGGACACTTCTCCCTTCCTCTGCAGGATGTTCATATCAATATAAAGCCGTATCACATCTCTACAGGGAATAATTATTGCAACAGAGGAACATATAACCAATTATTTTCAAAAACCAAGTCCTGCTCTCATGAGTAGTTCCTGATGGAAGGGTGTAGCAGTAACCTGCTCTTGACTCAAACTGCATTTCTTGGGCTACAGTAATTCTTGACTATGATCTTTCCATTTACTTATCTTTTACTTTTCCAGCACTTAACTGAATCATTCAATTGAGCACTGATTGGAAAAAAAAAAATCAAAATATAATCTAGAGGTGAATCCTATGACCTTCATCTAGGAACTGGAATTCTCCAGCATTGACAGCTTTATCACGAGCACTGCTATCAATCCCTCCTCCTTTCACCATTTTTTGGTAATGCATTCTGCATATACTTCAATCAAATTGGCTGTAAGTGCTTCAGTTTATAATAAAGTCTTCTCACCTTTGTTAAATGTGGGTTACTGCATAACTCTTACTAAACACTTGATTAATTTTCTAATTTTCAAAAGAAATAGGCCCTAGTTATTGCCAGTGTTATAAACTGTAAAAATCAGGAAAGAAGGAAAGAAAAAAGGGATAGATTTCCTTTATCTGGAAAATACAAGGTATTTCAAATTCTTGTAATGTCATTCTATTAATGAAATCAAATTCCATATATTGATTATAATTCACAAATAATCCATAATTTAACTGGGCTTTGCACAAGTTGGAAAGCTGTCTCTAGCTCTTGGCTTCTCCTAAAATTACCATGCTTAAAAGCCATCAGATTTGCAACTAAGAAGCCTCTGTGATTTCCAAAGCATTGGGATCTCTGCATACATCCCCACGCTGCCTTTTATGGAGATGTTCTGCTCAATACTCGCCGTTCCGCAAAAATGTAATGATAACAAATTCAAAACAAATACCTTTTAGGGACTAGTGTGTCAATTGCAAATGAGATAATAAAATTCATTGTTTACATCCAAGCCAACACGGCCAGGGCAGAATCGGGCACTAAACTGAAGTGACAACTCGATCAGAGCTTTGCTCTCGGGGGGTTCATCAGCTCAGCCCCTGCCCCAGTGACTTGAGGGAAGGGGGAACTTGGGAAGGTCAGCAAGTCTGTCCATCCAGACAATCCTGCTGCAAAGTGCCTGTCAGGCAAAGCTGGCAGTGAAGGACAAGGTGGGCTTGCTCTTCAACAAGTGTATTTTAGAACAGGTTTTACTAATATCTATGTATTAGGTAATGACAAGCCTTCTGATTTCTCTCATACTGAAAATATCTCATTATGTATCTTAATTATGCGAACATATATGCCTTTCACATAACTGTCAACATTTTTATTGGTGTGCATGCATACAGACAGACACACACACATACAGGTGAAAGAAGCCCGTGAACCCTTGGGATGGTGCCGAAGCTGCTTTCTGCACTGCCATCTACTGTCCTCTCAATTTACTTACGGGATTTTCTTAGAAGTTTGTTGGTTTATTATGCATTTTTTAAAAAGGCATGTCACCTTTGAAATTACTGCAGTTCAGTAAATTGTCAAATTAGTTTTGCTTCAAATTTTTTCCCAGCATATTCAAAATACACGTATGCTGTGCTGGGTCATTTATGTAAAAGTGATTCCATTCCTTCTTCACATTTTAAAGCATTTTCCTGTTTAAAGAGCAAGTTACTTATGAACTGGTTATTTTATTTTGCTGAACTTTCTCTCAGCAGCCCTTTATGAGGACTGAGAGGGTAGGAACACTTAACAAAGGTCAGCAGCTCAGGATTTTCATTCCCAAACGCCCGGGTGATGGTTGCCTGCAGCAGGTACCTGTGACCCCCCTGCACCTTGCTGCCGGCTCAGAGCACGGCTCCTTCCCTGCAGCCGGTGTCCTTCAGGCTCGACCCAGCAGTGGCAGTGCTGGCAGTGCCCAGGAGCAGGCTGGAACATCCGTGCCCACTGTCAGGCATGCACAATTTCTATGCATTTTAAGCAGAATGCAGCCAGTAACACACAAACCGGGATAAATCCCCTGATAGGTCTGTTCCCATCGGCAGGTTAAGTTTGCAGAGCAGAGGAAGAGCCAGGTCCCCATCCCAAAGTGTGAGCCCCCAGCCCTGTCCCCAGCAGGGCCCTCGCCCCCGTGGTACTCACAGGTGTCCAATTGGGGGAGCAGAGTGAGTGGGAGATGCAGCCACCAGCCGGGACAGCCCAAGTCCTTGCTGCCTTTGCAGCCTCCCTATATAGAGGAGGAGAATCTTGTCAGTGGGGAGGGGCCCTGGAAACCACGTCCTGCTGGAAAATCCTTTTGGTACCTGGCTTAAAAAACAGCCTGAGCCAAGAACCTCGTTCCCAGCAGGGCCTAACCCTGGGCTAAGGCCCCTGCCCCGACCCACTTTTTAGGGAAGCAGGCTGATTCTGGCTTTCAAAAAGATGTATGAAAGGGGTGCCCCTAAACCACAAGTTCAAGGCTTTACCCTTTTCCCCTGCTGTTTGACAAAGCAAATGGACATTTAACTCCTTCCTGCCTTGGCAGTATCCCTGCCCCTCATGGCCCTGTGCCTAGAAGGGCAAAGAACAGGTCATGGATCTGTGTGGAACGGGATGTTTCCTACCCACTGTCAGTGCATTTTGTTGGAGCTAAGTCCCTGAGTTCAGGGGTTGCTTGGGCAAAGAAGGTTTTTCCTAACACAGCAGGACTGTGTGGCTGGACGTGGCTCTGGGTCTCCCTGTGTTTATGTGACATTTGGAGCCTGGGGCTGGTTTAAGCCTCCTTTGCCGCTGGGAGACAAGAGGGTTGTTTGCCACCTTCCCAGCAGATTTGCCAAAGTTTCTTTTTTCGATCCAATGTGCAGCTCAGTTCTTGAGAAAGGAGTGTCAATACTTGCTCATATATAAGAAATACCTCCCTGTATGTGTAAATGAAGAAGAGAAGTGCTGAAGAGCAGGGGGATGAAGGGACAGAACAGAGAGCAGACGTGTGCTGGCAGGGAGAGAAGCACAGGGTGCTGGGAGCCAGACCTGCAGGGGTTAGGGAGGGATCTGCTCCTCATCAAACCTTCCTCACACCCCCCAAACCTTCAGCCCCCAGCTGTCCCCCCTCCTTCCTCCCCTAGTAGCCAACAGCCTTGTGCAGTAGGACCTGTGGATGGAGATATCCCAAAAAGGGAAAGCTAGGATCCTCTAGGAATTCCCATCAACGTGCCAAATACAAAATACCGAAACAACCCCCTCTCAGCAACAGACTAAATATGGTGTATACCCAAAGGATCTGAGCACAGGCCTGAGTGAAATGATTTCTCTTGACATCAACAGCTCTGTCTTCTCTGGAAAAGAAACCCTCCTGGGGAAGATGGATTGGTCCCATCATCCTAAAAAAATACCTATGAGGGGAGGCTGGGCTGAAAACCTCTGCTGTCACCGGGTCAGGAAATTGCAGGTGTGATAGACCTGGAGCCCCTTCTAGTTCTGGCCAGTGGTGAAAAAATTTGGACAAAGAAGAGAGAGGGAAAGAGCCTTGGGGTTTCTGCTCTGCAACATTTCAGAAATATCAGATGCAGGGTCAAGCTTGAGCCTCAGCTGGAGAAGACCAGATTTGCCAGGGCAATGACACAGCCCCAGAGGTCACAGACTGTCCTGCCAGAGGGAGGGTTGGTGTCTGCAGTGGTGTGGGGCTGCCACGGAGCCATGCAGAACCTCCCAGGACCCAGCAGTGCCATATCAGACCTGTGCATGTGTGACTTTGTTGGAGCAAAGCCAGGGAAATGATCACCACGACATAAATCCAAGAAACTTGTCCTTGGTAGCAGAAAGTTCCTCACAGGGCAGGGTAGTTTACCCTATTTTACTTTTTTCCCCTGCACTTTCTTGATTGCAAATGTAGCTTTTTATTAGAAACACAATGAAATGCAAGGGAATCCTCTGAAAAGTATGATCATTTTAACATTCATCAACGTTATCCTAAGAAGTTCCTTTTAAACACATGCAGCTGTTTCTCAAAACCAGACACATTATAATAGTAGCTTAAAAAGGAGTGGAAATTATTCTGGCTGGTCTGCAAACCACTGCACACGCAGGCTTGCTGCCCAAGGAGGGAGTTTAACAGCAGCAGTGCTGGAGGGTGATATATGATGTGACATTAAATGGAGCTGGGAAGTCCAAAAAATATTGCTGCTGGGACTGAAAGAGTTGCACCCTCAAGCCATGTGGGGGTAGGAAATGATAAATGTAAGCATGGCTTCTAACGTTCACTTAAAAGCTAATGTAAGAATATACTAATCTGATAGCCTGGTTGGGGGTTCCTGGAAGTTGTGGTGTTTGTTTCAAACCAAAGTTGCCTCAAAATGAAAGCTGTGGATTCCCAGTGGATGATGAATTTGTGACAAGAAAATAAGCTTTGTTAAAACCCCCTTGATTTGTTTACTTATTTGTTTTAATTACTTTTCTAGAAAAAAAATAAAGTACTGAGCAGCCTACCCTTAAATATCTCCTTACTGAATTTGCACTGTAAATATTGTACTTGGGGAAAAGCAAGAGGACCCAAGAAGGAAAGAAGTGAACTCTTAGCTGCCTTACCATGGTGTAACCAACCTGAACACAAGAGAGGGGAAAAAAGAAAAACACAGATGGTGATGTTAGATTGTTAAATAAAGCATCAGGTAAGCATTTTTTATTCTGCTTAAAAATGTTTTCACTTCAGTTTTACCAACCATGCTTCTCTGTAATGTAATTAGAACAGGTAATTGTACTGGTCAAGCTGTGCCCTTGCAACAGGAGGGACAGTCTGTGTCCAAGGCAGGACTATCAATTTTGAGAAGAGCCTGATGAGGGAAAATACTCCCCAACGGCTTGATGTTTGTGCTTCATGCTGGCTGCAGGTGGTCAGGTGGAGTCTGTGAAGTGCACAGAGCGGCTCTGAACCAGCTGCTGCTGAAAGGGTGTCTTTGCAAGTGTGAACAAACCTTTTGGGGTTTGTGTTTTGTGGTTTTTTTGCTAAAGGCGATTACCCAAGGTTAATCACTCCTCCGGAAAACTGATCCAGTGACACCGAGATCGGGTGCCTGATGCGAGGGTGCTCAGGAAGGAAAACGTAACCGACTCCTCAGAGGGAGCTGATAAAGCTTAAAAAAATCTCCCCTGTGCAGGACAGAAACTAAACCCTCTGAAACAGCACGGCTGCCCTGCAGTCTAGAGACACAGTTTGCACTCATTCGAGGGGAGAGCAAAAACTTGGTCTTAAAGAATTTTTTGAACTTGTGGGTTAAGTTCTTCCAAAGTGCTTTCCAAATCTGATATCCGCACCAGACTTCACTGGCTCCTTGTCACCTTCACTTGTGATAACGTGCTTAGACAACAAACAGCCTCTTTTAATGGAATGCCCTCCATAACGCTCTTGGTTAATGTTCTATCTCCAACAAAATTCCCAAATGCATTTGGCTGTTTAAAGACCCCAAATTTCTATATGCTTCTATTCTTTTTTTTCCCCCTTTCTTTCATTTTCTGTTGTCAGGAGAAAGAATAAGGGCAGTTAATACAAGACATCCCAGGCTGTAATTATGCAGCTTCTGAAGTTAAGCAAATAATTTTTGTGTATGCTCACCTAGGTGGCAATGTCTTCTAAAACCTGAACCTGTGACTCTAGAGCTGTGAAATATTTTGATCTAAATATTGATCTCACCTTAAAAATTTAAGGAATGCTAAGTGCATCCATGTGGGAAAGATTTTGCAATTTCTCTTCACCCAGTATCAAGACAGGCAGTCTGACATTCACAGGACTTGCTGTATGTCAGCATCTTGAAAGATACTCTCATATTTCATGTACTGTCAAGATAAATGCTAGATGACTAATAATATTATTAGACCAGTATATTTTCAGAGATGTATTTCAAAGCTTTGTTGTAAATAAACATCACTGGAAATCCTTTAATTTGCCTTTAGTTTGCTTGTACAATGACTTTACTTTGAAACAAGAGATTGTTTCTAACCCCCAGCTGTAGGCTGTGAGGGTCCTGAACACAAGAGAAAATGCAAGTTGCACCCAGAGCAAACAGGCCAAATTCCACCCTCTGTCCCAAGACAGTGTCTGTACAATGGGTGAATCCCCAGAGAAAATAGTCCAAAGATTCCCTTTGTTTTAAATGTATTTTGTCTCTTATGTATTCTGTAGGATTTCAGACCTACACCTTTACCTCAAAGCTCAGTGAAGGTTGATCACTGCAGAATTGCAGAGGTTGAATTGCCCTTGTAGCAGCCTCTGCTTTCCTGACTGTGGAGAGAGGAGCCTGCTGAGCTGTGTGCTTGGGAAAGAGCAGGTTCCAAACATCCCTTTGCCTTCTTCAGCCTGGGCAAATTTCTTTTTTTAATTTCTACCACTAAAAATTAATTTCCCAGGGAGCTCCATGGCACCTGGGCAGCATCTGAACGATCTGTGGTGAGAAGACAGAAAGCAGAAGCAGTGGCTTTGGTTATAGTGAAACATTTGCATAGCAGAGGTTTGAGCTTTTGTGTTTTCAGAGCCTTCGCCTCTAAAAAGACAATTCAGAATGCAAGTATACAAACCAATTTGATCCACTGCTTCATGGAAAAACATGGGTCTAGCACTGAACTTCTAGAAAATCAAATTAAAAATTCAGGGCTGGCTCTCCAGTTCAGCATCTGAGGGTGATAGAGGTGTGACCACAGAGATTCCCTTGCCTGATCCAGTGGTCAGCTGCCACTGCTGCAGAGCACTTAGAGATGGATTTGATTGAGGTTTGTTTGCAAACACTCGTCCTCCCCTCCTGGCAGCAGTCCCGAGACACAGATCAGGCAGCAGGGAGCTGCCAGCACTGCCAGTCACAGAGATGAGCTCACTGCTGAGGCTTCAAATGGATAAAGGCTGCCTCTCTGCAATGCCACATTACAGTACAGGCTGCTGGGAGAAATAAAAGTACCCCTGCAATGCTAACTGGCTCAAATCAAGATAAAGGCAAAATTTCACTGTGTGCACAACTTGGGGTCCTCTCAACTTCACAAACTGCAGGTTCTCTTGCTCTCTTCCCCCTCCACTGTATCATTTTTCTGACAATAAAGATTTTTAAGGACCTGACTCTAGGGACTTATTTATACAAAACTCCTCTCAGTACCACTGGATATTTTTAACATTTATGCATTTTGTTAAAATGAGAAAAGAAAAAATAGATATTATTTTTTATGTACCCCTGCAAGTTTGCCTTTTAAAATAAATTACCATTTCAAAACATGTAAATACCTCAGCTAAAAAAGAGTTCTGGGAATCAGTAATCTACTATCAACTTTATTTTTAGCTTTGCCTGACTTTGAGTTTCATGTTGTTTGGGAAAAAAACCCCAGAAGTTCCTTCCCCTCCCACCAGTGTTACACTGTACAATTTATAGCAACTCCAGATGGAAAAAACTTACTCCTATTTGTTTGCTGGCATGAAGATAAATATAGTCCCAATTTCCAGAGAATTAAAACCAACTATCCCTCTAAACCACTTCCATTTTCTATTAGAATTTCTTTTCCCTTACTTATCTGAAAGTTGCAGCTTCTTTTTAAAACAAATGATTGAAATGTTTAATTTGAACACTCTCAAAATACCACACAGAAAAAAACTGAAAAATTTTATTAAGAAATACAGGGTAAACACACAAAGATATAAGTGCAGAAATTATAAGTTATTATATAAAAATTTAATGGCTAAACCCACTATATTCAGGTGCAATTCTAGACACAGGATTCACTGATGTGAGTCCATATACAGTTTTCCTTCTATCAGCACTGGGAAAGACAGCTTTGCTAAACACTTTGTAAATTGACAAAAAGTGTGACCTTGTCATCCTGTCTCATGAGTAGATGTTACAACCTAAAATGGTCCCACTGGATTTATTGGAGAAATTTATGCAATGAAGAAATGTCCTAAATTAATTCTGACAGATCTTGAAATGAGAAATTAGAAAATGAAAGATATCATCTCTTTATACTTTGTAAAATAAGAGGCTCTTCAATGTTCGTGCCAGCCATCCTTCCTGGTTCTGGAATTCTGTCTGAAAATGAAACACAGACAAAAATATTCTCATGCATCTGGAGGTCCAAGGTTATCTTCCACTATTATCAACTTTGATGCACAATATCATCATAGAGAACCTAGGCAATTTTACAAATCAATGTGTCCATGCAGCTGTAGAAGATAAAAGCTTTGCATCACCAAGATTAGACTTCAGAGAACTTCCAACTCAGCTGTAGTGAATGGGGTAAAGAAACACCATATTCCACACCTTTTATCAGGATCTCCAGCCTGCTGGAATACTCATACATCAAAATAAACAAGATAATTTCTAAAGCGAAAAGCAAGTTAGATGTTAATAGGAGACTCGGCAGGTTGAGTTTATAAATGGACTTGATTACCTGAATATGCAGCCTAATGAAAAGAGCTGGATAATTAGTAATTTTCAACCCACTGCCTTTAGGTCTCCAATAACATACTCCACAAACTTAAGCAGAAAGTAGTTTCAGAATATATTTACTTAAAGGTTCGAAACCTTATAAATTTTATGCTTCTGTTTAGTTCTAAAAGCAATGTGCTGTTGTGTCTTATGATTAATCTTGAGTTCTGTAACTAACTGTAACCAATTAAATCTCCATGTGAAGTTATATTGGAGTCAACAGGGCAGGGTGACCCTGCAGAGTCAGTAGAAACAGAAGTGTACTTTAAAAACAATTCTCCTATACACTCAGTTTGTTTTAAAAATGGAGAAAATTCTGAATAATTGTTTTCTAACAAAGATGTAATTTATAGCCGTTTTGATATGGAAATTTTGTTTCTTCAGCCCCCTCTTCTGGCAGAAGAAAACCAGCATTGTCTTAATGAATTAACTGTTAAAAAACTTAGTACTACTCACACTTCTTAGATGTCAGTAAGACCTCAGGCTTCATACTTTTGAAACTTTTGGATACAAACCAAATAGTTGGTAGTATTAACAGGAGAGTAATAAATTTTCACAGTAAAAAAATGAAGCAATATGCCAAGCAGACTCTTGGAAGGAAAAAACTGGACCAATGAACCTTTTCATTCTCTAGCTTAGGTGGTATTAATTGTGACCAGTCCAAAAGCAGACCAGAAAAGGCAAATAAGATTTAGCAGTGTTTACTATGGAGCAACGAAATTTGGGCTTAAGCTTTTGTGGCAAATAGGATATGAATTATGTTCACAGAAAAGATTTATGCCCATGTAATGAACTGACAGCTGAAGAGTTAAGAACTTTCTATAGAAATGAGGTTAGACCAGGTAAGAAAGAGAGATACAGCCACTATTTAATACATTTTATTGAGAATCAGGTTAAAATGTTGTATTGAATTCCCAAGATAACGAGACTGTCTCTAGCTGACCCTTCTCAGATTTGTAATAATGTAAGAGAGTACAATTTGGCCAGCTGAACTTTTAGGGAAATGGTAAAGGCATTTGGTGCCAGATGAAAGCATTCCTTGCACAGAGCAGGAGGTACATGGTGTCCAGCTGCATGTTTATGCATGGTACAGGAAACCTATAAAAGGCACAGATTAACATTCTGCAAAAATGACATTGCACCCACCTTTTTGATTTCTCTCAGCAGGTGGTTTGCCAAGGTTCTGCTTTGGATAAGTCAGCAAAGACTTAGGAAGGATATTCTGAGCACTTTCTTCTTTGCCACCTTGTAAGAAATGAGAGAGGATTCCATACAGGAGAGGTCTGCTTAAGGGAGAAATTACAAAAGTAGTCTATAAAGTCTATAAAATATTGAGCATTAAAAATACACCCTTCCTCCAGGACTTCTCAGATTTTAATATCTACTTCTACAATATGTACAGATATCTTTAATGACTTAAAACACATTCAAGTGTCATGACATAAATAAGCACACACCTAAGCTCCATGTGAACACCAACACTGCCCTAAAAAGCTCAGACTAAGAGAGACACTCTCCACTGAACTCCAGTTTCCTGGCAGGTGAAGAACTGGAGTGTGTTTACACAGAAGCACAGATCCACATTCTCACCCACAGACCAGAAGGATCCACACACTCACAACAGATCAGACTTTGGTGGGCTATAGGCCACCACAGCACATCTCAAACCTGGCTCTTCCTAAGCACCTGACAGGCTCAGACAGCACAAGCTACAGAGAATGCTGAACATGTCTGAACCTGCTTCAGCCCTCAGGTCATTAATGCAGTTTTATTGGAGCACTCTGATTTTATATCTAATCTCACAGTGATATTTTATTGCTCCACACAGCAACTCACAGATATGCAAAGAGCAGATCTACTTTCTGTAAACAGCAGACTGTGCTGGTAAGACAGTTGTGTTTTGGTGCACAAGGGCAGTATCTGGAGAATGCCACTGTGTTGGCAGAATTCAGTGTTAGTTTGGAGTACTTCTAAAAATGGCTCCATGTTTGGCATCGTGAAGCTGAATCCAGGATATTAGAACAGGCCTGGGATCAGCCACATTTCAACTGGTGAGAACATTTATAAGTGAATATAACAACACTAAAGAGAAAAATATATTGGGGTATACAGAATATAGAATATACTGTGCATTCCAAAATTCCTCCTTACACTGATTTTCCACTTGCATCTTCAACTATATTCAGCTCTTTGGCAAGAAATTGTCTATCCAACGGCACTTCAGGTTGGCCAGACTCTGGAAAACAAAACCCCTGAATCTTAAGACTGGTAAGATAAATGTCACCAATTAACAGAATACTTCAAAAGATCATGAGATCACAAGCCTCCCTTTTAGTGTATTAATAGCTAAGACTATTGTAATTCCAGGGAGCTCACTTAAGCATTAGTGATTCATACTGGTATAATTTACAATAGCATATTACAATTTTTATCTTTGCTCTTAAAAATTCTAAGAAAAATATTAAAGAAGTCTTACAGTATAAAGATAAATTCATCAGGCAAACAACTCTTTCTCTAAACTACTATTCTCAAGCATTTTAAGAAATTTGAGTTTGCAGGCTGTTATCAAGTTTTCTTGCTCTTACATCAACTGAGTCAAACAATTTACCTCAGGGGTAAAGGAGCAGAGAGCAAGTTTTCTTGAAAACTACTGGAGTGATTTGGCTTAATGCTGCAAGTAGAGGTGTGGAGAGCTTGTTTGTACCCTGCTAATTCCCAAGGGAAGACAAGATCACGCAGCTTGTCGCACTTACTAATTTCATAGTATCAATGGAATTACTCAACCAAACAATCACTGACTACTATTACAACGATGACACAAATTCATCACCAATACCTGCCGTCAGGACAGATGCCGTGTATTTATACTTGTTGTACTCCAGGTACTCCCGAATGAGCTCATTGATCAGGAGGTTCTCCCGGGGCAGCGTCGGCCGCGGCTCGCTCCGGTCATCCAGGGCATTGAACACTTCAGCTCTGATCCTCGCTTTGATTTGGGCAAGAGCTCCTCTTTTTTCCAGTGTGTCCTTTAAAACTATCACCATAAGAAGGCGCGTTAATCTAAACGCAAAGGCAGCATTAATTAGCCCCGATACACACAGTTCTGGCCTGTGCCCAGCGCAGCAGCGATAAGGTATCTGCACCTGTGCACGTGCCAGCACCCACCAGCCTCGGCATGCCGCAGATAAAAGTTAAGCCTTCAGAGAACTCACAAATACAATTTTTTAAGAATTTTGGTCGCAAGCATATGTTCTAGCAATTTAAGAAGCAGGAGGTTACTGCACCGAGATGCGTTTAATACTGAGGTGTACTGAAATAGAGCCCACAGTACACGATGGGGGCAGCTTGGAGAGACGGGTGCAGCGCCGAGGGACAGCACTGGCGCCCGCGGCAGCTCTGAGACCCATCCGGGTGGCTGCGGAAGGCCAAGCCGCCTTCCGCCCTCCTGGTGGCCCGGCACATCCCCGACCCCTGTCCCTGCCCCGGCCCCGACCTGCTTTGAGCTCCGCCACCGTCGCCATGGCCGCGCCGGGACCCGGATGGCGCCGCGAGCACTGCGCATGCGCGGGGATGGGCGGGCGCGCCCCGAGGGGACAGCGCGGAGCTGGCAGAGCCGTGGGGGGACAGCGCGGGGCTGGCAGCGCCCCGAGGGGACAGCGGGGAGCTGGCAGCGCCCTGAGGGGACAGCGCGGGGCCGGGAGCTCCCTCAAGGGACAGTGCAGGGCCGGGAGCGCCCTGAGGGGACAGCGCGGGGCTGGGCGGGATTTCCCTCAGAGGACAGCGCGGCTCCCGCCCGGCCCCTCAGGGAGCGGGAGCTCCAGCGGATCCCTCTGCTGCCAGCGGCCCGCGGGCAAGGTCGTGCTAGGATGGAATAACCAGCATCAGCAGCGCCAGCGTGCTGCCCGTGGAGTTACCGCTCGCTGTCCTGCTCTGCCCGCCCGCAGTCCAGCCCCGCCAGCTGGGCGGAGTGTCAGGGTTGCCGTGCTTTCTCCCTCCGTATTTTCAGAGATTGGCAGAGATCGGGGAAGGAAACATGGAAAATGAGCGAGAATTTCTCCCATGTGTGTGGCGGAGGAGTTTTGCACCGAGACCCTGACAGATGTACTGTTGATTAAAAGAACTCGCCGAAGCTGAGCTTCTAATGAAAAGGACTTGCCAAAATGTAATCGTATACTGAGTGTTTTGCAAGCCTGAGGATCCCTGGCGTGTCTGGAGGCTTGTGTGTGTGCTTGGTGTTGCTGGGATGAGTCAAGAGTGTTTATTTTGTCAATGCATTAAGTATTTCCCAAAGGAAATGCAGCCGGTGTGGGTGAACAAACTGGATTTGCTGTTGTCTAGATGGAGCAGCCTGCTGGGGCTTGAAGGAAAATGTGAGTCGTCTTAGGCAGTAAAGCCTAAGACAAGACTTAAGTGTTGGCGTTGGGGAGGTTGTTAGGATTGTTTTGTTTGTTTTTACATTTTCCCTCAAAGCAAGTATTTATATGACAGTCTTCCAAAGCATCTCTGGGAGAGATCAATAAATAAAATTTAGGAAAATCAGAAGTGGTGGTGGAGTCAATGTGTTTCCTTAGCCCAGCAGTCACTGTCAGTGAGTCAGAGCAGTGCTTGCCCCCGGCCACCCTGAGCCCACTGCCCGGATCACCAGGGCTACTCCGGGGACGAACAGCTGCTTATGTTCAATGTTACGACATTTTCCCAGTCTAAACATGTTTCTCTGCATTCTTCCAAACTTCTCCATGACCTTGTGAGTCACTGTTCTATCACACCTGATTTCCCGTTGATAAGTTGTTGCAGTTTTCCCACACTGGTTCAATATCCTGTCTTGCATATATTCCACAAAAAAAGGGTCATATAGAATTTTGTGTGGTTCTTTATTCTGCTTGCAAGGGAAATGTTTAAAAACAAGATTTCAGTTTCTATTTCTTGTATTAATCTGTGTTTTAAAAGATGCTGTTACAACAATGGTTTGTGAAATTCATGTTCAGTGACTTTCTGGTACTCTGAGACCTCGGTTCTGTATCTCTGCAAGTTTGGCCTTGTGTCAGCTCTGGTTTTCCTCCTCCACAATTAATATTTTGAATCTGTTACATTTTTATTCTGAACTCTTTTGCTTCCTCTCACATGAATTATTTATGCTGTGTTTTGACTGTGCTTTGGTTTACAAGGAAATAGAATTAACTGGAAGAGCACTAGTTTGAGGTGGAAATCCAAGAATCATTATTTGAGGAGAAACATCATTGACATGGAGCATGATGATTAGTGACATTGGGACAGTCTGGGGTTGAAAGAAATGTATTTGGAATGTGAAACTTAAATTTTGGTAGTCTTATCTTACAGTAATATCTTGAGAAAAATGTGGGTAAAAATCTATCTTTTTAGACACTTCTCACTTCATGCTTATTTATTGTCTTTTGCATATAAAAATAAAGGGAATGATACTTGAACATTTAGGTATTCTCTAGCAATACTATAAAGATTTTAACATGATATAGATTAAGGTATGGGTTAAACTGACAGACTCGTAGAACTGATGTGTGTGGTTTGATCTTTCAGTGATGATTCTGCTCCATTCACCAGTGCAGATGGGAGCTGGGTTGGGCTGGACTCAGCTGCTGCTGCTCTTTGACCTGATGCCCTGAGAATGCGAGATCCAGGGGGACAGACCAGAAATATTGCACTCGGATGGACAATCTGGCCACCACTAGCACAGCTCTGAAACTGCAGCTCTGAAGGTGCAGGTGAATAAAGCAGTCTGTGATATTTTTTTTGTATGTGTGATGCCTGCTTTTAAGTTATACGTTAAACAAGACCTCTCTCTTCTTGACAATTTTGTCTGTTACCATAATTGCCCTGGATGGACAAGAGCATTTGAAATTGAGGTTTGTGTGATTAAAGATTTCAGATGTTACTGTAGAGTACTATGTAACCACCCTGTTATTTCCTGCAGCATGCGATGCCATTCCTACATATGTACCACCATACTCCAGCTGGTCTATTCTGGTACAGTAGTCAGGCGAGCTGACTGTGGATTTAACTAGTGCATTTTAAATAGGATGTGAAGAGATGCACCGTGAGACACAACCCAGTGCAACCACAGGGCTGTGCAGTTAGCTCAACTACTACATATTTTGATGCGGACCTGGTTGTGGATGAAGTTGTTTTGGTTCTGCTCGTGCTAGTTAAGTTGAACTAGTTTAGGGCATTGAAACCAGTACAACTGGTTCACGCCGAGAAATGAGAAGTGAGCTATTTGAAGGTGAGCTTAGGCTTACCCTGGGGCCTTCCCGTAGGACGCTGCCTTGGCTCAGTCCCGCGGGGCCCGGGTGCCAGCGGGCACTGCGGTACCGTTCCTCGGGGGATACGTGGGGACCCTGTTCCAGGGGCCGGAGCAATGCCACGGAGACGGAGATGCCGTCATGCCCACCGCTGGCTCCGGTCCAGCCCGGCGGGCAGGTGCGGTGCGGGTGCAGGATGCGCAGGACCCTGGAGGGGTCCCTGCGGGGGCAGCTGACCCGAGCAGGCGGGAGCGGCTGCGATGCTCCGGGGACAGTCATTCCGTCCCGGGTACGAGGGGCATTTCTGCGTTGAACAAATGCACGCGTCGGGCTCCGGCCGAGGCTCCTGGGCCCGTGGTCCGCCCTGGTGCGAGGCGTTGGTGGCCCCGCGGGACGTGCCCCCGCCGG
>VWYP01012449.1:672679-742726 GCA_013400435.1 Pycnonotus jocosus | reverse complement strand
GAGGGGATGCCTGCCCGGGAGACTGGGAACGAGCTCCCGAGCGGCCGGAGCAGGTCTCTGCCCACGCGTTTGGCCGCTCGGCTGCGTTACTCGGGGCCGTGCGGGTAACAACAATAACGGTGTCTGGCGGTTGCCGTCACACGAGAGCCGTGCCCGCTCCGAAGGAGGCCACAGCCGCGCTTTCTGCAGCTTTATCGCGTGTTTGTACAGCAGTATTTTCGCTCTTCTTTAACGAGGAGTGGTGAGCGCAGGTGCTGTGCGTGAACTGAAAGACAGCTGTGCACAGGTGAGCGGTGTGGGGACCTTGCGGTGGGGTCTTGCTCAATTCACCAGTGGGTTCCTGTGCGGGGGCACGAGGGTCCTGGCAGCAGCGAGGCACCTGGGAGAGCAGCACCACAATGAAAATTCTCCTCAGGAACAAACTGCTTTTATGTAGAAGGAGGTTGTGTGGATGAAGGGAAGAGCTGGAAGTTAGGAAAATAAATATGGAGTGAGAGCTACTGAAGTCAACACAAGGAAAATAGCTACTTGTGTATTCATCGGATGTTTGCCAAATAGTTTTGAGCTAATGAGCTTCCTTACTAGTGACAAAATAAAATACAATCAGATATCTCAATAAATGGCATTGTACTATTTATCTCAAGAACCATTAGAATATTACTTAGTAGATATTTTTAAGATCATCATGACTAAGACAATTAGTTTTTTCCAGCTGATCAAAAGTGACTCTGCTAACTTGATTTTATATTGCTTATACTAACACCTCTTTTCTGCTATTTCTCAGGTTTTTCAGAACTGGCTAAATTATGAGTTCTCATGATACATATTTTTTTCTCTTCCCTAAAATGAGACTTTTCATTTGGAGGACTTAAGAGAAGGCATGTGTCAGAATGAGTTTATGGAAAATCTGACTTGAGAGAGTAGTAGGATTGTGAAAAAGAGCTGCCAGCTCATTCTTTGAGCTGTGGAAGTCTAACATCAGGTAGACACAAGAACTACACACAGGATGTTGGAAGTAGCTAGTTTATATAGGATTTCTGGCAGCAGATTCTTTTAGTAGGAAAACTGTTCTCATGTGTATTACAGCCATTTCTGGTATTTTTGTAAAAACGACTCCATACATTTTTCCACTAGTTGCATTGGTTTCCAGCATTTTGGGGTTTGTCATCGTTTTCCAAATCACATGGACCCTGCCTTTGATTTCTTCCAGCTAAAGATCTTGTGGGTGTGGTTGTTTGATTTCTGGGTTGTTCTGATCCTGCAGAAGAATAATTGTGCATTTCGCTGAGGGTTAGATGTGCCTGGAAAAAATCTTCCCTCATATTGACCTTGTCTTCATAAGTAACACTCTGTTTCCACTTTGTTGTTGCATCATTCCCAGTAGGGGAGAGTAGAAATGCTAGTTCGGGTGCTTATGAGTTCTTTGGCTGCTGCTTTTTCTGATATTTCCATTATTGCTGCTGTTTAAAGCTGAAATTGTAGTGTATTTTCAGAAATTGTCTGTGTATATGCAGTGTTTACTGGGCTTTTAGATATGTGCAGTGGTTGGTCTGCTGTTCTTCCTGGCTTCTGGACTGCACTCTTGTGCTCCTCAGAGCTGGGTGATAGCTGGATACACAGTGGCACGTGTTCCTGCATTCTTGTGGTGGCTGCATCAGCTATTTTTGTTGGTCCTGAAGCCTTGCTAGTGGAGCAGAGGGATTTCTGGCAAACTCTGCTTCAAGGAGCTGGTGTGTTTTCTGGCAAGGGTGATCCTGAGTTGTGGGCAGCTCAGTTTTAAATTGTGGGGGAGACTGTGGCTGAAAGGACCTAATGGACCCTTAAAACTGTATGCTAATCTTCTTAGGCTTTGCTGGCCAGGATTTTTCTTGTTTGCGTACCCAAGGAATGTTATTGTTGAAAGTTCTTGTCTGAGAATTAAACAAATTGGTTTTATTTAATACTTATTCTGGAAGGTCAGGAACCCAAGGAAGATTGCCATCTTCTTCACTCCATTTTTTTTTTCTTTCTCACTGTGTAACATATCTCTGTGCCCCTACTCAGTATGTTAACTTCACTGCAACCAGATTTTACTGCACATAGTTCTTTTACAGAACTTTACTGCATCTTACTTTCCTTGAACTAGACTCTCTTTTTAGACAAGTACTGTTAAACCTTGCTTGCTTTAGCATCACTGAATGTCTTGGAATAAATATTGCACCCATAATATAAGGAAAGATACAGCTGTGCAAGATGAAGTTACTATTTACAGATAGCTGTTGATGACAGTAAAAGCTTGAAAAACCGTAGTGGACTTTTGCACTACTTGCATTCCAGTTCAGTGAATTTAAGGGCCTGTTCAAGCTGTAAAACTTTGTTGTGCCCTGATACACTGAGATAGCTTTGGCTAGAACATCATTGCTGTCTGAGCACAGTCTATCTTGTTTCAATAGCAGCACACAGAAACGCAGAGGTGAAGCAGGGTGAGGAACACTGTGGTTCCAGGTAAGCAGGATAAGTGTCACAGCAGATGTAGAACTCACTGTACACTTTGGCCTCCTGACCTGCCTGTCTGGAGATATCTGCACATGCACAGTTGGTGGTCTCAGTCCATATGCATTTTGAAATAATCTGCTGGTTTTTCTTCAAATTAAATCTTGGTTTCAGTTTTTTTTCAGAGCTTGTAAACACTGCAGTATCATGTGTAGAGAAGTCTTTTCATGTTTGAAATTGCTAAGGGAAGAGGTTAACAGTTTCTGTGGCACTTCGAGATTTCAAAGCTCTCAGTAGGGTTTTATTGAAAAGAAGTGAGAAATACGCATCTGAAACTTTTGAGGTTCTTGCTTATACTTAAGGGAATGTGAGATAAATGGTTTATATTTATATAAGTTCTTATCGTGTCGCTCACAGGCAGACACTGTGTTTTTTAAAGTTTATTTAGATAGAAGTTCTTTATTTCAGTGGGAATTTAGCAGAATTTTTTTCCCACAGTTTTCTAGTTGGGCTTTCCATTGTTGAGAAATGATTGAAAGCAAGTAATTGCAATCACTTCTAGGAGAAAAGCAAGTTTTCAGCTTCTCTGTTTTATTTTGAAAAGTAGAGTCCTGTAATGATTCAAGCTGTATCTCTGGCTGGGAAAGCCCTGGCCTGTTTCTTCCCTGTTTGTTCAGAAAGCTTTTGTGAAGCCTCTTCACCGTTAGTAAAGAAGGGGTATCCGCACACTGTTGCTAGGTTTAGCACTTTGTCTGAAAACAAATTACAGAAGAAAAACAGCCTGGGTGAGTGAAGGTGAGGCAGAGCCTCCCACAAAATCTAGGGCCCAACTTGGATTGGGCTTTGCTTCCTTTGCCATTCTGTAGAGTTCTGTCTGAGGCTTTTGGGCATTGTTTGTCTGCCTAAATAGATGCGTTTTCTTAGTTTTTGTCCAAAGATATTATGTTTTCTATTTGGTTGGCGTTGTTGTTGTGGGAGAGATTCATAATATGTAGCTTGATAGAATTTTATTAAGAAAAAAATTGTATTATTATTCTTTAATGCATTGCAGTTATTAACTGACATTTGTAACATGATACTGTGTGACATAAACAGCTGCCTTGCTTATGTTATTTATGAGGACAGCAGCAGTTTTACCAAAATAGACTTCTGAACTTCTGAAGAAAAACCAGTCTTCTTATGTAAGGAGCAGTTTCGTGTTCTGAAGATCTGTGGCTTATGCCGTCACACATCAGATAGGCAGTAAATTGGCACGTGTCTTGGAAGCCTGCAGCTCTTTGCACTGTAAGATATGTCTTTGGTGCCTTTTCAGTGTGTTTGTGGCGAAGCTAGGGAGGGACTTGGGGGTGCTGTGGAAGGGCACTGGGTGAGCTTGATAAAAGCTGTGAGTTTAGTCTCTGCTCAGGAGTGTGCAGATCACAAAACTGCTTATGTTCGCTGCCACAGGAAGGTCATATGTGCACAGCATTTCAAACAGACAAGTAGCAGAGTGAAAAACAAGGAAACCTTTACACAAAATGGTGCTTTATTGTAATTAACAGCAGATTGCATGATCCTCATGCCTTGGCTGTTGTGTTTTTTAGCAATGAAAGCCAGAGGCTTATTTGTCAGCTTTCTTCCATTTATGAACATGGGTCTAAATGTGCACAGAAAAATTAAACTTAGATTAGAAATGAAAAGGATGTTCCTTGATCCAGAATAGATCAATTTAAGGGAAATACAGGGAAATTAAGCCCGATAATCTGTTGTTGATGGTGATTTTCTGAACAGATGACCTGTTATTCTACAGCTGGCAATTCAGAATTGCTCAGAAAAGTTAAATGAGAGAAAAAAAAAAATTGGCAAAATACCTGAATAACTTGTGCTGTTTCATGCAATTACAATGCAGTTTACATTGAAACACTGTGCTATACTGGGACCCAGTGAAGGTCAGTCCGGGTTGGCTGAAGTCACTCTGGGTCACATCTCTAAAAAGCCTGCTGCCGGGTACTGACCTTTTGCTTACTTTTAATAGAGTCAGAATTCCTTGCATTACTGTTTTCTCACTCTTTGCATCTGGCTTCAGATACAGTTTATCCCAACTTAAGCTGTTACCTTAGTCTCTTGGTGAGAGTATTATCCAGGTGTGTTCAAACTTCTCAGTGATTTGGACTCAAAGTACAGGGTGTTGCATTATTAAGCAGAAGCCCTGTGTTTGGTGCAAGAAGGAGATGACAGCAGGAATCCTATCCTCTTAACCTTTTAAGTAACAGTGATTTCAGTGAAAAACTTTACAGAAGGGTAAAAACCATCCTTAGATTCTGAAACTAGAAGTGGTAAATATTTTGTTGTCAAGTGGCCAAATGTTTTGTCATGGTACTTGCAGATACAACAGGGTATGGAAAGGCCGTGTCTGTAGAGAGAGGCTAAATTTTAATTTTGCAAGTGCTATAATCTGTTATATGTTTCTCTGACACAAAAATTAGGCATAGTTTGGTGGCTTTTAGCTTCTTAGATTATAAAGCTCAGCGCTTGTAAATGCCACAGCTACAGGTGCTCCTTTCTCTGGCAATTTGTTAGCACCTGCTTCTTATTTTAGGCTAAAGGGAAAAAAAATCCAAATTATGGGGGTTTTTTTCTTGGAATTTTACACACAGTTCCAGCTTATGTGGTGCTTTCTATAGTAAAGGATCTCAGCTTTTTGTAAACATTAGGAAATACTCACGTGTGGGTTTGGGACAAGGAGGTACAGACACCTGATTTAAGTTCAGGACCAGTTATTGGAAGGCAGAGGCTTTTCCTTGTCTGTGTTAACAAGTCAAATCTGCATTATGTAAGTAATTACTGCTGAGAATATAAGCCACTAAAACCATTTATAACTTACTAAAGCCATTTCTAATAGAAAACATTATGAGAAATTAAAGGCATTTTCTCATCATTAGAAACAGTGGTGTTTTTCCCCCTAAATCTTCTTCATATAAATGATAAAAAAAATGAGAACCCTTGTGTTATGTGATTATTATATTTTGTATTTTCCACCTCTCACTCTAACAATCTTGTCTTTGACAACATTAAGATGCTTAGATTTCAGAATTTGAAATGCAGGAGAGACATGGTATCTTCCTTTTTCTGAGGTCTCAATCTGCATGTGGTATTTTGGGAAGCTGAAAACTTCTGAAGGGATTCTGGAGTACTTTTCTTGTACAAATATCTGTTGCTTGTCTTTATCAACTTGTCACTCCCTGTGATGCATCATGAACAGAAAGCACAGTAGAGCAAATCTGATGCTGGTGAAGATTGTGCCATGATCAGGCTTGTTTAGGCTCCATTCAAATATGCTCTTAGACACATGGTGAGCCTCAGCACAGGTTTCATGATCTGACTCCAAAACCTGAATGGCAGAACAAAGGTGGCTTATCAGGTATCAAGGACTTTTTCAAAGCAAGGTCAGAGTTCCTTTAAAGCAGCCTTGAAGAGAGAGGTCCTGTTCTGCACTTCTTTTACCTTGCAGGCTCAACCAAATCTGCCAAATCTCTTGTCTGGGAAGGGGCCAGAAATTTGCTGTCCTAGATAGATGCCACTGGCCATTGGCTTTTAACCTACGCTGAGAGAACTTGGTTCAATCAGCTCATGGTTTTTAGGTGCTACTCTGGGAAATTTTTCAATCCTGTATCTAGAGCTGGCAGACTGTAAGACTTCCTATTTCAGTGGGAAAGTGATGATACTATTATAATGAAAGTTGTCAGCTGCAATTACAGTGTTAGTGCCTGAGAGAGCTAATTACTTTCACTCAACTAAATGTAAACACTCCATTAAACAGAAAGTCTTTTACTGTTAGGGAGATAAGATTGAGAAACTTTATCTTGGTATTATTGCAAGGGAGGTGGTTCTTCTGTGGATGATATTGAATAATGGGTACACAATGTCAGTGTCAAACTCCGTTTGAAGGAGCAAGTGTTGACCATGCTGTTAGGATTCCAGTGTGATTTTGTAATTTCATTTTTTACGTAGCAGTGTGGTAATGTTTTAAGTCACTTTTCAGTCACAGTTTGGTTCATGCAGGTGGATTTAACAGTGTGGTTGGCAGCCTGCATCTCTAGCACACTTGCACACAGCAGGTGTGAAACCAAGCAATTTGGGTCTCTCCATTTCTGCCAGTGAGAATTTTAAAATGTGCTGTGGGTCAAGTGGGATTATTGATGTGAGAACAAGCAACCCCTGGCTGCTCACTTGACAGCCTTTCCTGGCTGCCAGGAGAGGCAGCCAGCATCAAACACTGTTATTCCTCAGATTAGCCATAGTGGAGGCATGCAACTGTCCTTGGTCTGTCTTTCCTCAGCAAAGGCAGAATAACTGGCCTTTTGTGTTGCAACTCTGTCTTACTGTTCTACTGCCAATGCTTTTATCTTGCCTGTTCCTGAAATTTTAGACAGGAATTACTGTAGTTATTAATTTTCCTAGGTTTTATGCGGTGTTAAGTAAGTGGTTTACCTGTGAATGGATCCACTTGATTCTGGGGATTGCCAAGCATTTTTTGTGCCCTTCTTGAAGACAGAGGGTTTCATTTCAGGTGTGATAGGAAGCTTTTTTTGTGCCATGAGAGAAAACATGCTACAGGGCACTAAAACTGTGGACTGGTAATTTTGAACCATAGTGCTGATGATAGAAATGAAAACTGAGAAATAGGTCAGGTAAAGTTAAAAATACCCATCTGCTATTCTGGGAAACTTTAAAACTGTTAAGGAATTTTTGAAAAGAAAAACCAACCTGGAACTTCAACATCTGAGGTATGGTTCTTCTGGACTACACTAAAACTAAGCCAACAGTGTACCTCTCCCATCATCTACCAAGAAAGGAACAAGGATCAGACTGTTTCTTCTCCAGTGAGTTCTTGCAGTCACAGCTTAAAATAAGGGCTGCTTCTAGATTACACAGTCTAATAGCTGTAGACTTTACCCCTTTTTTTCCTCTCTTCCTTTATGGCAGGAGGCTGCTAGTTTGTATAGGCTGTCAGTAGTTGTATGTCTGTCATTTAATGTGACTTTGCAAAGTAGAAGAGTTAACTGATCGGTCAGAGTGAAAATCATTAATCTTTGAGCTGAGAAAAAAGGAGTAACTTCGTATTTTAATGGAACTTGCTAAAACAGTGTTTCTAAAACTTGAGTCAGAAAAAAGTAATTAATTTGCTAATTAATGTCTGTTAAATACAAAGATCTGCTTCAGTGAGTGTTTTTGCATTTTGTTTGTGATGGAAAAAAACCCTGAAACTGGGTTTATATAAAGCAAAGGAGAAGCATGTACTTTCCACCAGCAGAACTAGTCTAGACTTGTGTAACTGAACCTGTAATTTAAATGTGAATGCATGCTGGTTTCATGATGAGAGTGACACATTTTCCAGCTGCAGTGCAATCTCCTAAAGCTGTGGTGTCCTCCATGCAGAGTTTAGGGTGTGCCTGCCTTTTGTAATGGATTGAGTTCCTCTTTGTCCGCTGAGGGTGATCACAGCTGGGTTCAGGCTGGGAGCCTGCTGCTGCTGTGTCCCACACACAGTCCCTGCCTGCTTGGTGTGTCAGTCCAGTGGCCCCAGTGCCTTTCGGGCTGGTGTTAACTGGGACCTGCCGTGCCCCCAGCATGTGTGGAGCTGAGCTGAGGGGCTCACTGAGGACATCGGGGGCTCAGCAGTAAGGATGGGCTCTGCAGCTCTGTTCCTCTGTGTGCTGCTGCCTTGTGTGGACACAGCCTGAGGGAACTGCACCAGGGGAAACAGCAGGAAGATACTGCTGTGTCCCTCTCTTCATGTGCTCCCTGCCTTTTGCCACCTGAAATGAATGTAAAATGGAAGCGGCTTCTGCATCTCACCTGGGTGTTGCCATTTCTTTTGTACAGAGAAATGTTTTTAAAGCTCAGCATGCTCCTACTTGATGGCAACAGCCTCTGGATGAAATGCTGGAAACATGAAAGAGCTGATGTTGCTGTTAAATCCTAGCAGCAGTCTTGCCCAAAATTGACTGTATGTGCCATCTTTCTGTTCTGAACCCTGAAGTACCATTGCATGGTACACTCTTGCCTTTAATGCAGAAACAAACACCTCCAGATACCTTGTAAATATGAAAGTCAAATGGAAGGTTGCACGTTTTTAGAATATCCTCCAGCCAGTATACATAGCAGTCGTACATACAGCACTTCTTGCTTTTATATTGCCACGTGACAGTGACGTGTATTGCCTGCTCTGACCTTGCTGGTTTTTGCCAGATTAATTTTATAGCAAGCATTTACAAAGAAGGAAAAAGAAGTTAACTTTCTAAACAGTGTGTAGATCTCCTAAAGATTACTCAATGAAAAGCACTGATGTGCTTTTGTTTGTTTCTTGTAAAGCTGATTACATCCTGTTGGTTTACTTGTATAATCTTATAACTATCTTAATTTGTGAATTGAAAACTGTTCTGCAGAGTCATGAGACTTTTTCTTGGCTGTTGTGCTGCAGTAGAACATCTGGGACTTGGAAAGCCAAAAACATTTGTGTGGTGGCTAAATGTAAGGATGACTCAGCTGAAATTTCTGATGAGTTAAGCAATCAGGAAACTTAATAAGCATGTGGCTTGCCCACAGCGTCTCACAGCCGCTGCCTTGTCACGAACAGCTTGTGATGACCCCAACACAGACACAGTCAAACATAACTGGGCATTCTTATGTTCTACCAGTGTTAATTCCCTGGAATTGGCTGCAGTAAGTTCAGAGATTTTGTAAAAAATAAAAATGATATGAAGGCAGAACACTTTTTAGAATGCTGTGGAATTAAAGGGGAAAATTGCAGCATAGCATCCTGTGTATGCTGTCTGTTGTATCAAGTCCTAGGTTCTGATAGAAACTGAGGGAAATGGGGAAGGAAAATGTACTTCCATTCCTCTTTAGATCTATGTTCTCTTTGTAATTGTGTTTGAAGCTGTTTGTTCAGTGGAACAAGGGCACAACCAAGGATCAAAGTGTGGTGATTCTGGGCAGTGGGATCTGCTTTCGGCTTTAATGTTGGAATAGATGGAACAGCTCCTTTTGGTTCTGTTTCCTCATCTATAAAATGTGGATAATGGCACCTGTTTCAGTGACCACCTCAGGCTTTTATAAAGGAGTAGGATTAATGACATTATGTCTCAGTAGTGGTACTGGTGTTTTATGTAGTGTAAGCTGTGCAGCTGCCTGAAAAAATGCTTTGCCAGTGAAAAGTTAACACTATAATCAACAAGCCTTTGGGCATGGGACTGCTGCTCTTGGCTCAGTGACTTTTAAACAGAAGCCTGGGAGCAATACTTTGGGTGTTGAATAATTGCAGTCCATCTACAGCTGCAATATTGTGTATTGCATTATTCTGTTGGAGAGTCAAAAATCTACAGCACCTGAGAGAAAGTGTTGTGTGTGATAATTTTTCAGCAAGGTCAATGACTTAAAGGTAAAATTTGCTGCAAGAGATTTTCCTAACTCAGAGCAAATGTAAATGTGGTATGAAAGCTCATGTTACTACTAAATAGTCTGTCATTGTGCCAGTAGATTAATATGTTCACATTTTTATTACTGTGAGCATCAGTTTTGGTTTGATTGTATGGTGATTTACCTTGGGTTTGAAAATTGTGTTGAGAGAAGTAGGAAAACATTGAATTGAGTCAATTTACATTCTCTTCATGTTGAGTAGGAAATGAGCTGCAAGGATGAGCCTTCTACTTTGGTTCTATGCCTCGTTGTTGTGGATTTTGTATTTTGAGTCTTCTGATTTTCAAATACTGAGGTTCAGTGTTGGATTTTTCTGTAACTTAGCCCATTTTCTTGCTCCAGGATTGGAACCTAACATGGTACACAGAAGATCCAGACTTCACCCTGTGCTTTCAGAACACAGTCCTGGTCTGGATTCCTTGCATTTACCTGTGGCTCTGCTTCCCAGTGTACTCCCTGTACCTTCGCCGTCATGACAGGGGCTACATCCAAGTGTCAAACCTTAACAAAGCCAAAACGGTACGTGACTCTCTGAAATCAGAACTTACCAGCCTTGGCTGGAAATTGGAATCTCTTTTCAGCTATGTTTTAGCACTGTATTGTTTTGAGCATCAGTCTTGACCTGCGTGCACACTTTGAATAGAAATTATTTGTTCTGCTTGTGTTTGATTTCCCAGCCTTTCCTGTTTCCATTGCCCTGTTGTCAGGCTTTCTGAAATTTACCCTGGCACAGCAACAAACATGCAAATCCTTTTAAAGACCAGTTGGAGAAGACTATTTCAAGGCAACTCAATCTCAAATCTTATTTCTATCATAAGAAGAATTTATTATCCTGTCAGCTTCTTAAGTAGCACAGCATGCATTTCTAGAGCTGCTGCAGGTGTTTCATTCCACTTCTATTATGAAATAGATCCTTAATGTTTTGGAGTTTTTTCTTACCTGTAGAATAAATGCAAAGTTTTAAGGAGGGCTGTAATAACATGGTGTATTGGAGAGAGTTTTTTTCTCAGCAATCTGTTATTCTGGAGACCAGATTTCTGCTTCATAATAGATTGAATTACATGGTATTAAAAATCAGTAAACTTTTTCCTTCTAGTAGGAATTCAGTAATTGAAGCCAAATTGCTTTTCTTTTGTGCATGTGGTAGAATTGCCCAAATGACATGCTCTGATTATGACTCCTGCTAACACATAATATCTAGTGTTCGTCTATATATTGTGCTGCATTATCTTTGTGAACTCATGTATTAAAGACACTTTTTTTATTGCAGGCTTTGGGCTTAATACTGTGGATAGTCTGCTGGGCAGACCTTTTCTACTCTTTCTGGGAAAGAAGTCAAAATATTTTTCGAGCTCCATTTTTTCTCGTTAGCCCTACAGTACTGGGTATAACAATGGTAAGTTCTTCTGCATGGCCATTGTCCATGCAAAGCTGTAAGCAATAACAGCATCTTGGTATTAGTCACAGTGCTGTAATCCGTTAAGCTGCAGCTTTTATGTACTGAGGTGTTCTGTAGTTGAGCTGTGAAATACTGACTCTAAAATACCTGCTTTTATAAATTAAAAAATGAGAAAAGCCAGACTCACCTATATGTGCTCAGTGTATTGCACATCAGCACACAAGGCAGTTTCATTTGTCTTATCTTTATTTTGGCAGGCCTGATCTAGCATCCATTTAATGGTTTGGCTCAGGCATGGGGTAGAGGAATCAACTCAAGAGAGCTGATTCAGCCTAGATAACACAAACCACTGAACTTGGAGGGAGATTGTTGAAGTATCTCTTTGCAAACTGTCATATAACATTCTTGAGTCTGTGTGATCTTTGTTACACACTCGATGGCACAGTGGAAAGTCTTGAAAGCCACAAGTCACACAGGTGTCCCCAGCTACCTCCTTTGATCTAGATGTGCTGGGGTTTTCTGCTTTCACACCAAAATCCCTGCAGTCTGCATTTCAAGGAGGATGCCTTGCTATTCATTTGCTGTCAGTTGCCTTAGGTTTATCTCAGAGTTGGAACAGTAGTGACTAAACATGATGCTCAAGGGGACACCACAACCCCAACAACAACCAAACAAAAACCCCAAACAGCCTCAAACATACTGACAAATGCAAAAGCTGTTAAGTAGTTTGTGGTCGTTTAATAATGCAACTGTCAAGATTTTGTCAGGCTGATTGAAAATGCGTGTTGCAGTAGATAAGTGAGATGTACCAGCTTCCTAAAAGAGTCTGAAAACACACAAAATAGAGAAATAGACTAATACTTGGTCAGTGTTGTTTGGTGTTGTGGCTTGTATGGAAAGAAATCTATTTTTAAAAGAACTAGTCATGAAATGCTGTAATTCTGTGTTGATTTGTGATACAGAACCAGAAAAGTAAAGAAGTAAAGGTTGGCAGCTTTTGATAATACTTTTATGTATGTGATTGTTTATTTCTGTGTAATGCATATTCATTTTTCCTTTTTTGTCCACTCCTTATCTTTAATGATACATAGAATTTCCTATTTAAATGTGTTTTTGAATTGCACTTAAAATTTCAGGAGTTTACAAGGTCTGGGAGATACTGGCTTAGAAATGTTAAATAAGCATACTTCAGCACAGTACCTTTTACATGTGCATAACATATTGTAAAACTTAATTTGTGAATGTGTTTTCACCTTATTTATCTACAGTTGCTGGCCACATTTTTAATACAATATGAAAGAATAAAAGGAGTCCAGTCTTCAGGTGTAATGACGATCTTCTGGTTCATCTCATTGTTATGTGCCACAGTGATTTTTATATCCAAAATAAAACATGCCTTAAATACGGTAAGTGATTTTTAGCCTCATTCAGCTGGAAATAATTCCAAATGCTGCAGTGATAGAGTAGTTGCTTGGTAGTTACACCAGTCAAATCAGTTAATGATTCACTTCATTCCTTGCATTGTAACAGCAAAGGAGGCAAGAATGAATGTCTTCTGTTTTGAAATGCTCGTGAAATTCATGGTGACTTTAACTGTAGCAGCAGTTGCCAAGAAAACTGGGTTGGCTGTTGGAGAAAGCGGATGTGTTTGCTTGAGTACACTCAAATTCTGTGTAATCTTTGATATCAAACTGCTCTGGCTCAGAGTTTACGTCATCTTCCTGTTGACTCTGCAGTGGATTTCCTGAAACACTTTGTTCACTGCTGCTGTGGTCTCACCTGCTTGGACAAAATCAAAGTGAAATATTTTTATGCCAGTTTGCCCTGTAGTAAGACCACCTCAAATATCAGACTAATTGTGGAGCTGCCTGAAAACGGCACTTTCATTTCTTGAAATCTTGAAGCTGCATTGGCAATTTTGAGAACTTTCAGCCAACTTTTGTCTTTAGCTGTTGGGAATGGGATTTTACTGGGGTTGTGTGTCCATTTATCCCTGTGCTTTGATTTCTGTGGCTTATGTGTAATGCATCAATCCCAGTCTAAAAAACTAAAAGAACTTCTGAATTTTGCACACAATGGAACAAAGTGTAATGTCAGTTCTGCTGCTCTAAATCTTACCTTCTGTGTGCATCCTAATTAAAAAATTTGCTTTCAATACTCTTTGCTACCCACTGCATAAATGTCTTACTCCTGTAAGGAATACACTGACTGTGAATTTGGGCTGTGTTGGCAGAGAACTTTTTACATGAGAAATTCATGCTTATATTTTAATGGTAGTGAGTGAAGAAAAAGAAATGTTTTTCACATTCTCTCACCTGTCATTACCCTTCCTTTACCAAAATAGACATTGACTTTAATTTGCATGGGGGTGAGTAGTGTAGCACTTAGTTTGCAGAATTTACAGTAAGGAGCTGTTTTCTGTTTAGTCGTAACATAATATTTAAAATAAATTCCTCAAACCTTCTAATTGGAATATTGCCTTCCTTTGCAGGGTGCTGATGGAGATGCATTTCGTTATAGCACCTTCTGCATCTACTTCATCCTCGTGTTAGTAGAACTCGTCCTGTGTTGTTTGCCAGAGCAACCACCTTTGTTTTCTGAAACAGTGAATGATCCTGTGAGTGAGTCTGTACAGAGTGCCAAGTATCATATATGCAGTATTCTGTGTAATGAGCTGCAGAGCCATAGTCTACCATAGGGCAAATAATTACAATTCTGCTTTTTATTTTGGTGATGCAAAAGAAACCCATAACATACAAAACTGGGAGAAGGGAGGTAAGAAGAAGCACAAAAATCCTGTTGCACTCTTTGCTGAATAGCACTCCTGAAGGATAAGTTATCTGTATTTCTATTCAGTAGTGCCACTGGCAGCCAGTGGGAAATGGTGGTCTGAAATGCTGTGCTCCTGGTTATCTGATATGTTCAGTTGGCAGAAGCATGTGGATTCACTTTCATTTGAACATGGGGAAGAATTTAGACTTGGAAAGCTTTTGAACCTGGGCAGATGTGTTTGATTTCTGTTTTTATCTCTCTTGTGTCATGTGAAGATTTAACCAGCTCAGATGCAAGAGCAGCTAATGTTAGAGGGTGGTTTGATGTAGATATTTAATTTTAGCTAGACATGATCTTTTTTGCATATTTTCTTAATTATGTGTAGCAGCTCTATGGTATGGATCTAAAGTGATTTCAGGGATGCTGGATCATCCTTGCACCACCTCTGGGTTAGATGTTCAGAGTCACAGGGGGTGACACGGGTCACTGCCTGGAATTCCAGTTTTATACAAGGTCTAATTCTGGGAATTTTTCCTTTGTGATTAACTACCCAATTAACATATTTGTGCCCTCATATGGCAGCATACCTTGCATTGACATGGGTACTGGAGACACTGTCTGGCCTCCACTGGCCTCTAAAATTCCTTCAGCTGTTTGTTGTGTTGTTGATATGGAGCACTGCTATTCCTGTGTCCCAGTGGTGGAGCCTGCTGACAGCCCTGAAGCTGTGCTTATGTTTTCTGAACAAGCCCTCAGCAGCATAAATGGCAACTTTTATTAATGTGAAAAAAATACTGTAAACAAAAAGAATTTCAAAAGCGTCTTTTCTGCTTTGCTTGTTTCTTTTGGCCCTGCAGTCATTCTGTGTGTGGATTGATTTCTTTTTCTCTCCTTTAGAATCCATGTCCAGAGTTCAGTGCTTCTTTCCTCTCCAGAATCACATTCTGGTGGATCACTGGGTAAGATCAAGCCTATTTTTAAAGCACCAGTTCAATTTAGATGGCACTTTAGGTTCCTGCTTTCAGAGTTAAATTAGGAATAATAATACAACAATAATTTTGGTTGTTTTGTAGATAGCTTAATTTAATTTTTTTTAAAACTTGATTAATATTTCTTTTTCTTCCTTTGTAGAGTCTTTGAAATTTTGTCAGTCTGTATTTAATATGTTTGATAAAGGAATATAATAAAAAAAACCTTTAGGAAATATAAGAAAGGAGAAATTGTCTGCTATATTTAGAAACTAAAACATTGAAAACTATTACCTCTTTTTGTCCAATAGGCTCTTTTTTCCATTAACTTAATTTTACTTATGCTGTATGATTTGTGAGCTAAAACACAGGAGCATGTAAAATAATATTGGTGTAGAGTTGTGGCTGGTACTTGGCCAGAGTTCCAACAGAAAGCTAGATGAAAGGAATTGCTTTGTGAAATTAAAGGCTAATAAAGATTTTGAAACTTGCTAGGCATGGGAATATTAATTGCCTGGCTGATTTTCAAATGAGATCACTTCATCCTTTCTTTTATTTTCCCTGGAATTTGAATTCAGTGGCATATCCTGGATCCTTAGATGTTTTGGTGTCTGAGTTCTCCCAGTAAAGACAGGAGGATGTATGTTTTAGCATCTGGACCTGTGTTGCTGCAGGCACTAATGCTTGCTTGAATCTTTGAGGAGAGCTTGTTCTGTTCTGATGCAGCTGTATCTATATATCTATCTCTATATATACACAAACATTTCTAGTGTTCTTAAATTTACCTTGCTGATTCCTTCTAATACAGGTTGATGATTCGGGGTTATCGGAGCCCTTTGGAAGCCAAGGATTTGTGGTCATTAAATAAAGAGGACAAATCAGAGGAAATAGTGCCAGGTTTGGCTAGAAATTGGGCAAAAGAGTGGTCAAAGACCAAGAGGTAAGTTCAGTTATCCTGGCTTTCAGTTCTGCCAAGATACCGAGGTTTAAAAGCTCGAGTGACTCAGCCTGTGCTTAGAGGTGTTTGTCATTTGTTACCAAACCTGCTTTTGTGAGGCCCAGGTGGCTGCCTGTGGTCTGTCCTGGAGTGCACAGAGAGCAGGAACCAAGTAGGGCACTGTGTTTCTTCTTTGTGAAGAGCTGCATTGACTTTCCCTTAGTCTTTCATGATCCAAAACTTATTGCTGTGACTTTTGATGTGTGGTTTTTTTCCCCTGGGGAGGGAATGTTTGGACACAAACTTCTGTTGTGTAATTTAGGAGCTTGGGCTCCCTCTGTAGTTGGCAAAGCCTCGGGAGGGTAATTCAGGATGTCAAAGTGAGCAGCTATTCCTTTCTTTTGACTATATAGGGAGTCTGAGCATCTAAGCCAGATGACTAAAATTAGACTGCGTGCCTGCAGTCTCCATCCCACTTTCATCATCCTTGCTGCAGCAAATAGGAGCACCTTTTCATTGAAGGAAAATTGTGTGCTTGCTTTATGCAGTGTGTTTTACATACAGCTTGTCTTCAGAAGTTCAGAGCATGGGGTTTAGCATAAGCCAGATGTAAGAGAAGAATGTGTCCAGTCCATTGGGGATGACTTGGCATTAACCTGACTTTAGTTGTTTAACTCTGCTGGTACAGTGAAGCATTGATTTAGATTAAAGTTCAGCATACTGAGTTCTAAAATAATAATGTCCTCTGCTCTTTAAGCTTCTGAGTTACAGCTCTATTCCACATTCCCTGGGGCAGACTTAAGGGAGGGATTTACAGGAATGTTACCTATCCAAGCAAAGAAATCCATTTCTGAAGAGCCAGTTCATTTGGTTGTGTTGTATGATTAAAAATGTTTGACAGTAAAACTCAGTTAAACTGTTAAGAATCACAATAAACAGCTAATTTACATCTCACTTGTACAGTGAACATTTTTCCAGTTGGCTTTATGCTTGAATAAAGGCTACATTCTCTACCTAATCTTTTTTCAGGCAACCACTAAACATGTTATATGCACCTAAAAAGCAGCAAAAATCAGGCGACTCAAATGGTGATGTGACAGAAGAGGTTGAAGCTTTGATTATAAAGCCTCAGAAGAGCTCTGAAGCATCTTTATTCAAGGTGTTATACAAAACCTTTGGACCATATTTTCTCATGAGCTTCCTTTTTAAAGCTGGACATGACCTCTTGATGTTTTCAGGCCCAGAAATTCTGAAGTAAGACCTAAATACTTTATCATTGTACTAAAAATATGTGAACATACTGGTATTTCACTCACAAGCTGCTTTGCCTTCAGTTGATACTGTGAGGAAGAGATGTCATACAAAGGAGAGACCATGGACAAACAAGATTTTGGCCTATTGGTTTTCAGATGACAATGTCATGCAATAAATGTTTGACTTCTTTTACTTTTCAGCACTAGGAAGGCAGGACAGGAACATAATCAGCAATAGCAGGAGAATTTACTCAGTTCTAATCTGTAATTATTCTGTGCCTGCACATCAGAGTATGTGATGCCCCAGAGAACTGAGAGGCTGGGAGGGGTTGTATTACTTTGAGCTAAGAAGTAAAGGAACTGCAAGTGGTTGGATTTCAGCTGGAGGGGGTATGAGACTTTTCAGTCTCTTTTCAGTGTATCTCCAAGAGAATGCTGTACATGTAAGCTCTGTATTACTTCATGTTTCAGACTGGTACATTGAGGAGGGAGTGATGTGTGCTCATACAAAATGATCTCCAGTTTCTAAGAAGTTTGTGTTTTATCAAAGTTTGGTACTTCAGGTGCTTGCATGACCCGTACAATGTTTGAAATATCTTAAGGCTGCAACCATGACGTTTGTTTTCCACCTACCAACGAAACTGATTTCTCTCTCCACAGATTGCTGCTCAACTTCATAAATAACAAAGCTGCCCCAAACTGGCATGGCTACTTTTATACAGTACTGCTGTTTGTTTGTGCCTGTCTTCAGACACTGATTCTTCACCAGTATTTTCATATTTGCTTTGTAACTGGAATGAGGCTCAAAACAGCCATTGTTGGTGTGATTTATCGAAAGGTAGGTGTTTCTTTAAAAATGTGACAATACTGTGACTACAAATATGCAATATTTGGGACTGTGAGAATGCATCGCTTAAGTCTGAATAATAAGGTGACTTTGGTATGCTGATTCCTAACTCTTAATAGAAATAAGAGCATGTCTAATTTAGAAATAAAAGCCTTTAAGCCTGGGCAGTTTTCTGATTTGCTACTTAACGTGCTTCTCCCTGTCAAGTAAGAAAACTTTCCTCATTTAGACTCAGGGTATGCAGTGCTTCAGTTGGTGCAGAAATTAAAGAATGCATCTACATTCACAGCTTGGTTTGGGATTTACCATTAGTGCCATCTCACCTTAGAATAAGCTGAAACATTTTAGGAAGTTGTGGACTGATAGCTCTGTGTGAGACAAATGTGTCACAGGAAATAAAGATTCCACTTCTTACACTAAAACAAGAACATGTAACAAACCAAGGAAATGACAACCTCGAGCAATGAAACCACCAGCCCATACACCAGAGTTTGCTTATTGACTTTAATTCTATATTAGCTTAAACCCAGCTAATTGAATCAAACTGTACAACTTGCATTTTGCAAGGTGTACAGGGCAAACAGAATACGAAGGAGGAAAATGATTGCTTGAAATTTTAAAGCAGTTCTGTAAAGCACTTGAATTCTGTGGAGAAAATGAAAATGACTGTCCTCGTGTTGTTTTAATTGTTTTTTGGGTTTTTTTATGTACACATAGGCACTTGTTATCACAAATTCTGCTAGGAAGACTTCTACAGTGGGTGAGATTGTGAATCTGATGTCTGTGGACGCTCAGAGATTCATGGACTTGGCCACTTACATAAACATGATTTGGTCTGCCCCTTTCCAGGTGATACTGGCCCTGTACTTGCTGTGGCGGGTGAGCATTGTGTTTCCTGTTTTGGCTTTGGCAATGTGCTGCTTCCATGATTCTGTGACTGCACACGCTTGTTCAGACCACTGGAGGGTTTGCAGCAGTGAGGGGGAAGTGCTGTTTATTAAGAAGCCATTCAGAGCTGCTTTTGTCACTGCTGTCAGGAAGAAAGGGAGGAGGTTCTGAATTTGCACATCTGAGTTCCTATGGGGAGGATGCAGAGGGGAGCTGTTATCTTCTGGGGGACTGCAGCACCAAGAACATCTCACCTGTCCCTTGATTTGAATAAAAGGGGTCTTGGCTCTGTGCTCAGAGTAACCATATGAGATGTTTGCTCTTTCTGGTTCACACAGCACTGGGCTGACTCTTCTTCAGAAGAACAGTCAAATCACCAAAAAGTAGAAAGTGTTAAAACATATTTGTGTGTGTATAGAGATCTATTTGGAGACAGATTGATCTCTATGTACTTCTGTATGGGGCCTATATATATATCTGTTTGGTTCAAGTCAAAGTATATAGGCAATAACCTAAGCCCGTACTTGATCCTTCTCCCAAGCTGAAAACCTATTTCAGAATAATGTTCTGTGATGTATCCAGTAGTTTGAGCCAAGATTTTTTTTAAAAAATAGTTTGAATAAATACTTACAATGACATACTTTTCAGAATTTAGGTCCTTCCGTGCTGGCAGGTGTGGCTGTCATGGTCCTTCTGGTTCCGATAAACGCTGTGATGGCAATGAAGACAAAAAGCTATCAGGTTAGCACCTCTATATAGTGCTTTTAAGAAACATCTATTCTTTGACTTGTTCCTAGAGGTTTTTCCTTTTATTTTTTCCTGTCTCTCTATCTATCCCTTAAAAAAAAGGGAAGGGAAAGAAAGGTCAGAGATGTTGTGTATTCAGAATAAATGAACTCGTGTATTTTTCAGCCTTACAGCTTATCTGTATGTAAAGGTCTAAAAACCTGTAGTAGTGAAGACCAAGGTAGCTCTTTAGACAGCTTCATGAGTCCAGTGATTGAATTATTAGGAATTAGTTCAGTTTTTAACTTGACTAAGAACTAAAGTGCACAGGTGAAGTACTGTCTGCCTAATGAACCTAATGGTCATGAACGAAGTATTCATGTTTCTAGGATGCCTGGCTTGTTCCTTGTTTGTTTGTTTCCTGGAGAGGTGAAGAAGTCTTAGTTGTTGGCTGTTTTAGATCCCTTGTTGATTTTATTTAGTGAGGATCAGTTTGTTACAGATAGTAAGCATAAGTAAGTGTAGACAAACTCAAGTTTTCTACTGCACTAAAACTACTTCCAGCAACCCCACCACGTGTGTTGTGGTAAAGACTTCGCTAGCAGCTGAATTTACTGAATGTCAGAGGAGATTGATTTATCAAAGTGAAACTTTTTATCTCTAGAAGTTCATTAAAGCATACCCCAGCATTTGGTTCCTACAGGGGAGAAGGAGGGATAGCTGGCCTGCCACAGGCACGCTGTCACTGCTCTGGGACAGCTGTACCAGTGCCTTCTGCTGCCTGCCTGTGCTGACTCAGCAGCAGTTCAGCTTTGCACTGCCCTCATTACAATATTGTAGCAAGATGCAGACTTAAGAAAGGCTGAATGGAAAGTTTTTTGCCTTAGGACACCATCAAGAAGCCATTGATAGTGCTGAAAATGAAGCAGAATCCAGTTTGGTCTGAAGTTAGATACAGGCTGCACATCTTACACTGGCTTATCTTTTAACTGCATATTGTACCTGAGTCCCATGGCTCCCTGTTGCAAGGTTAATCACACTTAAACCAGTACCACACTTGTTTGAATCTTGGTTTGGATTTGTAGTTACATGAAGCATTCTTTTAATTGGTTGAAAATGGTCTTGTTAATTCTGCATATTTGTTTGTTCAGATAGTATCTCAGATTTCCTGCTTGGGAAGCTAGTAAGCTTTTGATGATAATGAGGTAAATTTGCCATTGCAAAATACAAAGCTCAGAACTTTGAGGTTCTGCCAAGTATTGTGCTCTGTTAATTATTCTTTGCGTTGTTGTTTTTAGGTGGCTCAAATGAAGAGCAAAGACAACAGAATTAAGCTGATGAATGAAATTCTCAATGGGATTAAAGTTCTGAAACTTTATGCTTGGGAATTAGCCTTTAGAGAGAAGGTATTAGAGATCAGACAGAAAGAACTCCAAGTCCTAAAAAAGTCTGCTTACCTTGCTGCAGTGGGAACCTTCACTTGGGTTTGTGCTCCGTTTTTGGTAAGTGAAACAAATCTAGAAGTCTTTTCTCCTTTCTGGGATTGTGCTTTCCAAGGCAGCACTTGATGACTTCCTTTGATTTTGTGTTTTAATGAGTTGAGCCAAAATACTCTCCAGAATGGTGGGCCCTTGAACACTTAGGGGTGCACTTCTCTATGGAAAGGGGCTACTGTTTTCTTTGAAACTCAGTAACATCCAAGCTGGATATATTCTAGAAGTTAATGGCCAAAGTATTGGAAAATAAAAACCTCCTCTGCATCCCCTCCTATTTTTAGTAGAGTACTTGAGGAATCTAAGATGAAATGTATGGTCAGATTTAGGAGAATAAAAAAAATTCCTTCTTTCAAGGTGTTTCTGAGAGCAGCATGTCCTTACATAAGCGTTCCTGACTGAATGGGATGTTGTGCTCCAGGAGTGTCTCTGGCTGGGATTCTCCCAGCATCTGTGTAAGAGCAGTATGAAAGAGGCAAAACCATTGTGTAGCCTGAAATGGCTTCAAATTCTTACTTAAAAAAATAAAAATCCATGGTATGGGAAACATCCCTCCTGTGTTTGTGGTTAGCTTACATTTCAACTAATACAAGGGAGAGAAGAGTGAGATCACATCAAAATTGTTTCAGACCCTATTAGAACAAGGGGCCTTTGCTCTTGTCTGCAGAAACAATTAAAAGCCATGACTACATTAGGATAAAATATGTGCTGTTCCAGTTGAAGGTGTTTAAGTGTACTTTCCAGTCTCAGATTCCTTCCCTGCAAACACTTTTAGTGTTTACATTATGCTTGGGGCTTGATGAAGGGCAGAGAAGCAGTGCCCTGGGAAGGAAGCATCAGCCGCATTCTTAAGTGAATGCTTTTCTAAAAGAAGTCTGAGATTATCTTAATGTAAATGCATTATTAAATGAAATTTCTAAATAAAACTCTGCAGGTGGACTCCCTAATGCTGCTCTGTGGAGCCTGAGAAGACAGACTGGGGTAATGTGCAGCTCTGTTCCAGCACACACAGGGGATGTATGGCACTGGCTCCACGGAGGCTTTGCCACTGAGGCACAACCCCAAGTGCAAGGCTGCTCTTCAACATCTTGTTTCCTGGATTTTTGAGGGGGTGTTTTGTATGTTTTGATGAAAAAAATTATTGCAAGTGCCTACTTGAAAGCATTGTTGACGTTCAGAACTTTTATTTCCTCTACTCCTCCCCATTTCCAAGGTCAGGGTTTTTAAAAACATTGTTTAGTAACAGTGTCAGGGAAAAACTCGTTTTGCTGTACCTCCCCTGCTGCTTTGTGTGCTGATAAGGGTGTATGTCAGACTAATTGCTGGTAACACAAGAGTGCAGACATGCTGCTTGTGAGGTTATTCTTTGGATCCTGTCTTATTTTTGATCTCCATGGGAGGGCTTTCTCCCTGGGATATGGTTATCCAAACTAAGGGCTGTACAAACAAGCTACTGTACAAGGCACAGCTGAGTCAGCTGCTGCACCAAGAACAACACATGTCTTCACAGCAGTCAGATTTTTAACAGAAATACTGATGTCTTCAATGGATGCTGTGCTTAGATGAGACTGTTCCTTAGGTGGAGAGCTCATTGTTTCAAGTCTTTTAGGAGGGGGGATGCCAGAGGTTTATTATCTACCTTGATTTCTTATTTGCGATCTGTGGGAAGAAGCTGCTGGATCTTGTGATATACTGAGATGTGAGGGTATTATCATGGAAGATAATAGCAGTAGTAGTTTCTACAAAGGGAATAGTTGTGAAAGCAAACATCTGCTTTTACTTGGCTTGAATTTTACTGTAATTTATTCAACACATTTTAAAAAATGAGTATATGGATTTTTGGAATTATTTTTATAGCTTAAGATTCTTGATAACAATGGCTCAGTGTAATTTTCTTGTTGAGTATGAAATTGGAACAGTTCACAACAGTTCACAATCTTTGCAATGCAATAACGTTTCGAGTTTCTTGTCCTTGATAATGTGGGCTGTATTTGGAAATCAGTTATGGTAGTCTCTGTCAAGTATAAAAAAGATAGTATTGGGGTGCTTCTAACTCTTCTGTCAATATATGTTACTGATCCAATAAATCTGATACTTTGAGGACTGTCTTAAAACTGAAAGAGATCAGGAAAAAAGACCAGTGATCATTTCTCTATTTCCCTTCTGCTGTGTGGCCACAAACAGCCTGAGATATTTGTGGTTTCACCTTTGCTGTGTGAGGAAAATGAACACTTGCCTCTTTTTAAAGAGGAGTCATCAACTTCTTTTTACAACAGCAGAATTTAATCATATGTTTGTTTTGCAAAAAATGTTGTCAGGAAGAGAGAGTTATCAGAACATTCCTCTTTCTTTGATTTACAGTCTTGTGATTCCAGCAGTCAGACTGTGTCCTCCTGCCTTGGTGGCTTTCAGACATGACCCTCACTGTAGCCTTTGCTCTTGGTTTCAGGTTGCCCTGTCCACGTTTGCTGTGTATGTCATGACAGACAAGAACCGTGTCTTGGATGCTCAGAAGGCTTTTGTTTCTCTGGCATTGTTCAACATCCTCAGATTTCCCCTGAACATGCTTCCCATGGTCATCAGCAACATAGTGGAAGTAAGACTTCAGTCATTAACAGGGTTTTTTTTGCGCAGAAGGAGGGCCTGGGTGGAAAGATGACATTCCCCTGCTTAGAGAATGACCACTGGGGACATGTGGCCACCTCTGGAAGGGACCTTGCAGTTCCTGTGTGTGAGATTGTCCCAGTTGTGGTGGATAGGTGTTCCTTACATCACTCATATTTCTCCTGTGGGTTGGGAAGTGAAAGTTTGGCTATCCAAGCAGCTATGCAGTGGATTTAAGGAGGGATTAGGAGTGCATAATAATGATATAATGTGTATGTGGCACAAAACAGTGAGCACTTCAATGTAACGAGCAGAGTATAAATAGTTTTGCATCCTTTTTCCATGCAGGCCAGTGTCTCCTTGAAGCGCCTCAGGGTGTTCCTGTCTCATGAGGAGTTGGATCCAGACAGCATAATCAGGGGTCCCATCAAAGGGGGTGAGTCTCTCTACCTGTTGCAAATCAGTGTGTGCAGGTTTTGGGTAGTTTCTTTTACTTTCTGAAACAAATTTTCTGCATTTTTGGTGGGTTTTGCTGATAAATTTGAGCCAGACAACAAAGAAGGGAGTTTGTAAAATGAAAATTATATAAAGGTTCTGTTTCCTTCTCAGATTAGTTTCTTTCCTCTCCACAACTGATTTTGCAGTGCTGGAGATGGAGCTGGGTTAGTTGGTATCTCTGTGTAGCTGACATTCATGTACCTCCTGGTTCCTGAGTCAGGGTAACCTTGGAACCTCTGCTGTCCTGCTAAATTCAGTAAAAGCAGAACACAAGTTTTTTGTAAGCAGTGGGTTGTTGTTCTTCTGAAAAAGTAGCTTTATACCTCTGCCCATGTGTGTTTGGATTGACTTTGGATTGTGAGCACACAATTTAGCTGCTTGCATTGGTACTTTTATAAATATGAGTTTTCTCTTTGCAGCTGAAGGATGCATTGTTGTGAAGAATGCAACATTTAGCTGGGCCAAGAGTGATCCTCCTTTGCTGAACAGGTAAAGATTGGTGCCTTTTATTGCACTCCATAATCTTGCTGCATCATAAATGATCTATATTTGAATTATAAAGTACATACAGAGAAGAGTTTGTTGCCATAAAGAAGAAAAATAACATCAGTTCTATATATATATATATTTAGTTGGGGGTTTCTGAACTAGAGGGATTCAGAGTTTATTGCATTTATGGAATGCATAGAGGGAGGTAGCAAGAGATGTAGGGATCAAGGAGGAGAGGGCTGTGGGGGATTTCAGGCTGTGGCTGTGTGCTGCAGATGGGATGAGCTCCATCTAGGGGATGCAGCCAGGTAAAGAAGAAAAACTCAGCTCTGCTCCACTCCACAGCCTGATTCTCACTGTGCTCTGCTCTCCTTGACCCTGGGCTGCAGAAAGCAAACACTGATGCAGCTACAAGCTGTGTCTTCCCTGTGCCCTGTTCCCTTCCTTAAATTTGGCTGCTGTTTCTTGGGCCTTAAATGGCAAATTCTGTGGGACAAGAATATTTATATTTGTGTTCATAGAACACTTGAGAGAAATCTTGACGAGATTGGGTCACAGTGCCTTTTTTCTCTCTATTTTCTTCCCCTTTTGATTAATTACATATTAAGATTATGTTCTATGCTCTAAGTATGAGGAGAACAAGGTGCTTTCTGCGTGAGAGGTTTGGATTTTCAAGTGGTTACAGTCTCAGTGCTGAGTCAGTATTTGCAGTGGATGTTTACATTGCCCCTGGTTTTAGATGGGCAGTTCAATTGACTGTTTAACTGCTGGGGTGTGCCAGTAAGCAAGGCTGAATTATGTGCACTTTATTTCAGCATTAATTTCACTGTTCCTGAAGGCTCCTTGGTGGCTGTTGTTGGTCAAGTTGGCTGTGGAAAGTCGTCACTGCTGTCTGCATTACTGGGGGAGATGGACAAGCACGAAGGCTACGTGGTTGTCAAGGTGTGACATGTCTGGAGAATTGTTCAGCTGTTCGTGGGTATTGCCAGAGGGGTTCTGGATTGCCAGGTGGTGTGAAGAGGGAAGAGACAGCCTTTCAAATGAATGCACTTTTAAGGCTGCTTTCCTGGAAAACCATGTATATGCCTTAGCCTGCACTCTGTGTAATTGCCTGTTGAGCCTTGACCCACCAGCATCCAAATCTGCTGGTGTCAGATTTAGCCAAATAAAACAGTGGAGCACTCAAAGATGAGTGTTCTGGTGAGTCTTGTTAGCAGCTGGGTATGAGCTGGGGAGACCTTGTTACATATTCTCTGTGGAAGAGCAGTGTTGGGTTCTACCTTCTCAGACACCAGAGAATTACAAGGAGAGAGGGTGCACCTTGTCCCAGGTACCTGAATAGGGGAAAAGCTGCTGGTGCAGTTTGTTCTTTCTTAGACATCAGAACTGCACAGAGCTAACAGAGAAAAAATGACCTGGAAAGAAAATCACTGCAAGAGGAAGAGAAATCTGTCACATCTAAAGTCTGTAGGTTTGGCCTCCTTCAAAATTGTTGTGGAAGAATAAAGTAGTTGAGATCTGAATCACTAAATACATGTGCAGAAAGAGAAGGCAGAACTGATACTCAAAGCAAAATACTCTGCCATTATCTCACTCTCCTCCTTTGAGGTGACTTTTTTATGAAAACCACTTCCTCTTCTTTCTGCAGAAATCTCTTGGCAGGGGTGCAGTTGTTAAACACTTGCATTCCAGATTAAACTCTTCTGTGCAGAACATAATTTATAATTATATGAAAGAAGTAATGACTTTTGACATGCAGTAATTGTGCAAACGTTCTCTAAACAAATGTTTCCTCCAGGTTTATGTTAATCGTATTTTGTTTGAAGTCCTTTATTTTCCACCAATGCACTTTGTTACATTCAACTTGCAGAGAGGATTATAAAAATAACATTTTGGAGGAGGTGGGAGCCCAAGAACTGCTTTGTTTGGAAATGACCGTAGGTAATTTGTGAGGTGATTAACACTGCCTGCCTCACAAAGCCCTGCTGTGCCTTGACTCTCTGTGCAAAATCTTAGTCTAAAGTACTGAACTTTACTTTTCTTTCTTGCAGGGCTCTTTAGCCTATGTTCCTCAGCAAGCCTGGGTCCAAAACGCAACTCTGGAAGATAACATTATCTTTGGAAGGGAGATGAGTGAGGGCCGCTACAGGCGTGTGATTGAGGCTTGTGCCCTGCTGCCTGATATAGAGATTCTTCCTTCAGGAGACAAAACAGAAATAGGAGAAAAGGTATTTCAATACCCACTCCACCATAACAGTGCTATTGCTTGTACTTGAGGCTGTGTGACTCTTATTTTACTTTATCTCGAAGCTGTATTGAATTTGAAACATTCAGAGCAGAGATCTTCTGGAATCTAGAGGCAGATTAAAATAAGAGGCAGATTTGAACAGTGTGTTTTCCTTCTCTTTAAGCCTCAAGGGAAGGAAACTTGTGCTCAGTTGCAAGTATAAAACCATCTTGTAGTGACAGTTTTTAATTGTTTCTAAGCTGCCACAGTTAGAGAGCAGAAGAATATACAGAAACAGGAAGAGAAAAATCTTCTAAACACTTCTGTTTCATTAAAAACAAGCAAGCACCCCTCCAACCCTGCCAAAAAACCTGAATCACAGTCCACAAGAACAACCATCACCCCAAATCTGGCCCTGGGTTACCAAAGCAAGTGTGATGTGGGATTTGGATTAGGTGGGATTTGGAAATGTGCATGGATGATGCAGTGCTGTGGAAGCAGGACCTGCTGTCCTGTACCAGGAGCTGCAGGGTGTGTGTATGTGGCTGCTGGGGGCTGCAGAAATACAGCTGGGAAGAAAAGTAACCCCTGAATGTACAGAGTTAGATAGGCCAGTCAGGGTTAATTGCTTTACAAGACTAGCAAACATTATTTCTTTTTGGCTAGCCCTTCACTGCCAGTGAGAACAGAAGAGATACACTTCCTTGCAAAAGGGATTGTGAGTGATTGCTTATGGTATTGTGGCACTGAAATTATTTGTGGAGATCTGTTTCATGCAACGTTGAAATTCCTCTAATTCAAATAAACCACCTATGACTTGTGTCTTTCATAAACTGTAGCAAGGCATCTTCTTTCAGCTGTAAATAAAGTTTTCTTGTTTCCCCAGGGTGTGAATTTGTCTGGAGGACAGAAGCAGCGAGTCAGTCTTGCTCGGGCAGTTTACTGCAATGCAGATGTCTATTTACTTGATGATCCTTTATCAGCTGTTGATGCTCATGTTGGGAAACATATTTTTGAAAAAGTTATTGGACCAAAAGGAATCCTGAAAAATAAAGTATGTTGTAATGTCTCTAGAGAATTCTTTTTCTTGGCTGAGTTCAAATGATTCCATATTTGTCAGGTTGCATATTTAGACTTCTGTTTCTAACATCTGGAAAATGAAAGGATCCTTCTGCATTTTTTAGAGGACTTTTATAAAGCACTGACATTTTGTCGTGAAAGGTGTTTTGGTTTCTGTAATTCAAAATTACTTGATGGAAAAATCAAGACAATGTTCTCTTAACAGTGCTGCATACCTGTCCCTCATTACTGTTCTCTTATACACAGAACTCAAGCAGTAAAGAGCAGCAGTTCAACCATGGTATTCACTAATCTGAGATGACAGAAACCTTTTATTATTCTTTTGCCTTTTAGACTCGGGTTTTAGTAACCCATGCAATCAACTATCTGCCTCAGATGGATACAATTCTGGTAATGACTGATGGAGAAATCTCTGAGATGGGCTCTTACCAGGAGCTGCTGGAGCAGGACGGGGCTTTTGCTGAGTTTCTTCGTACATATGCTAATGCTGAACAGACCATGGAGAACAGTGGTAAGCTCACAAATAAACTCTCTTGATGTCTGTCATGTTAATAAGGAAGTCCTGTTACAGGAAAAACAGTAGTACTGGTAGGAAAATTAAAAGAAATTACTATTTCTTGTGATTGCCTATATAGGTAGAGGTGCTTATTTCTTGAGAGTGTTGAAGGTTGTGAGGTTAAACACACCTTGTTTCTTAGAATTAGGAAAATGCGTGACCGATCTGTAGTAACATTTTCTCTCAGTGCAAAATTGAGATGGTGGTGAGACTGCATAAAGGCCAGCTGGGGTTTATGCACCCTTCCTGTCTCTGTTAAGATGTGTCTTCTTTATGCAGCTAATTCCTGTGGGGATGGGGAGGAGGAGGAAGCAGCTCAATGTTCTAGCTGCTGTCCTTGACTTCTGCTTTACAAAACAGCTGTAGAGCTGCACTGTACAGGAATACACTTCAGATTTATTTTTATCTACAGACAGTTGCAGTATTGGATTTTAATAGGGGAACTTAATCTTTTCCTCCAGCCTGGGTAGCCTGTGTTGATTTCCTGACACTCCTGTTGAGCAGTACAAGGGGTGCCTGCACTGTGCTGGCTGGGGTGAAGTTGGTGACACGAGTTTGGGAGCAGATGCTGAGTGCTGCAGAGAAGGCTTTGGGAACAAGGAGGGGCCTGAGCCTGCTTTTTGCTTTGTATTCCAGTCGGAAAACCACTGGTTCCTTCCCAGTCCCTAGAGGGAACACAGAGGTGGTTTTTGATGCACTCCTCATGCGTCCACCATGGGCAAAGTGGAAATGGTGCCACAGTTCCCTGCACTGATGCAGCTGGCAGGTGTTAAAGATGTGTTGAAGAGCTTCCTTTGGCAGAGAGCTGCTCCTGGTGCTGTCAGAGTTGCCTGTGGGAGGTGTATGATGGTCTGCCTTGCTCTCTGAAGCTCTGCAATCCAGGCTGGCACCAGACTGCCCCTGCAGTCTGAGAGTGGGCAGGGTTTTTTCCTGCCTGTGCAGGATGGCATCTTCTCCTGGCTCCCTCTTCCAAGGAGTTGGATTTGGGGATGATCCATCATCTCAAAGCTCAAGCTCAGGCTGCCCTGCTGTGGGCTGGCATTCCTCTTGGAAAGATCTTGTGGTAGTCCCAGTTGTTGCTCTGCAGGCTGGGATGCTGGTTGGGATAGATGCTCTAAACAGCAAATACTGCATGGGTGAGTGTCTCACTGTGGAAGGCACTGTGAGGTTCTGTGGGAGCAGAATCAACTTCTGTGTATTTTCTGTAGGTGCTCTGTAGTTACTTGGGGCACAGTCAGACTTGTTGCAGTCTTCAGCATATGTGAAATTCATATGCAAATTAACTTCCTCTGTGCTTCCCTAGGCAGTTAGCAAGTTAACTTTAATATGAAGATTTGCCTCATTTAATAGCCCTGTTCTTCTAGTCTTTGTCTTATCCCATTTTCAAATGTGGAAGAGTAGGTTTTGAAATCTTTTTCATTAAACTAAATTACTTTATTTTTCCATGTAATTACTGAATTTTCCTTTGGAAAGTGAGCCAGTGCTTTTTCCATGGTTCACTGCAGTTTTCCAAGAAGAGGCACTTCTAACTTCAGTACCACCCTGCTGATCTGGAGGGGATTGCTGTATCACAGGGTTGGCCTGTTGGCAGCAAATTTGTTCATCAGTTCTAGTCAAGTGATCTTCTGCCAGTGGTAAAAAGTGAAAAATAGAGGCATTGTTTGTCTGATTCATAGGAATAATACTCATGTTTATTGGATGTGTAAAAGGTCACTCTTAGTGAGAATCCCAGGCTCTTGGATGAGCACAGCAGTGTGTGGTGGGAGTCAGACTGAGTTGGCTGGAGGGTATCTGCACACCCACTTGTCAAGGGAGGCTCCCTTGTGTCTGAAGCTGTGTGTTGGCAGCCTGGGAGCCCAGTGGATTGGTGCTTTCTGGCTGGAATACATCTGGAATACATCCAAGGGTGGGAAAGCCTCTCCTCCTACCCAGCCCCTGAGGTTTGGCTGCAGCTCTGGTCCCTGTTGCCACCCAGCCTTCCTCTCCCTTTGGGATTCCTGAGGGCTCCCTCTGCCTGTGTGCTGTACTGCTGCCCTTCCCGTCCTCAGCTTCATGGGGTTTCTGTGTCTGGGAAAACTCTGTTTGTGGCTTGGGATTAAAAATAGGTCCTTTTCAGCAAATCTGATTCTGCCTTGGGTTTTGTGGTTTAGGTTGTTCTACTTGGATGTGAGGTTGTAAAGATTGAAAATGGTAGAGTGTGTTCTGGAAAAAAGTTAATTCTATATGCTTTTAGAGTCAGATCCTTCATTAGAAGGAATGATTCAACCTCTGGAAACAGGTAACTGTTTGCCATGTGGCTTTGTATTAGTGCTTGCCTTGGATAACATGAGTAACTGCAGTTTATTTACAAGAGACTGAGTCATTATTAGTAGAATTTATCTGTGCAGTAGAAGGTATTTGCATGATTTGCATGTCCTTAGTAGTGTGAGCTGCAGCAGTTGGTGTGTGGCAGCTTGTAGGTAACTCAGCAGCAGCAGTTCTGGAGCTTAGGGGCTTCCACAAGGAAACTTTAAATTAACTTTATAAAGGATACCCTGGACCTAGAAATATAGTGAGTGTACCAAGAGAATCAATCCTGTCATTCAGGATGGATCCCTGAGGGTCCCTTTTCTCAAATGTGTATTCAGTACTCACAGCTGTTCTCTTTTATAATTTCTGGGCACTTTTTTCAGCAGAAACCTCATTAGTGGGTTTATACCCTAAGTGCAAATGTCAGATTTACTATGGCAGTCTTTAGCATTTTTTAGTTCTCAGAGCTAAATGCAATATAAGCAAGAAATCTTCATAGCCTACAACATGAAATCAAATTTGAGCTTTTAGGGTAGGATGGTTTATTTGTGGTTTTGTTTTCTTCAACAGTGTTCTAAAGCAGTATGTTGCTGGAATGCTTGTTTTTCATTATGGAAACCTTTCAAAACAAATGCTGTCAAGTGCTTAAAATAACCAGCAGTCCCATCTTGGTTTGATCTTATTCATGTAAATAAGAACTAAATAACAGAACTTTTTCACATTTTCTGCTTTTTGTCTTTTTAACACCACTCTGAACATTTTATTTTGGAGTTTCTAGAGTAATGAACCAATATTTAGTTTGCAGACACAGAAGGTAAAGCAGCCCACACTTAGTGTGTTGCTGATCTGTTTTATGCATATATTTTACTTTTGTATAAAAGCATGAAAATGTCAGACTCTAGATTTAAACTAATTTTCCTGGGTATTTTTTGAGTGTATTCATGTCGATACCTTTGCATAACCTATGCATAGGTCCTTCAAAAATGAAAAATTCTTTGTTGCAAATTCTGAATTAACTTCCATGGACAAAAACAGAGCTCCATGTACTGACAGATAAGTTTTTAGCAGTCAGACATTTGGTTTTTATAAAGAAAATTGACATAACCTGAACCTAGAAATTTTACTCATGGCACTGTATTACACTGAATTAAATTGCTCAGAAAATGTTAATATTTCAAGCTGACAGGTTGTCTGGAGTGTTTTAGACACTTGTCTCGTGTGTGCTGCATCTTGGTATAAGCTGGCTGTTATAGGATAGCAATTCCTTGAAGAATCTCTTGCTTAAAATTATCTGATTCCTGCAGTTGCCTAAAACCCCAGGATTTTGCACATTTCTTCTTGCTCAACTTTGCAGGAAGACTCCAAGTTACTAGCACATGCCTGTTGTTCTTACAGCTTCATCATTTATAGAATGTCTTCTCATTGCACTTTAAAATAAAGATAATTTTTAATTAACTATGTAGAAGGTGTGGTTTGAAAAGGAGTGGCTGGACTGTTGGGTTTCCATGGAGTGGGTTACATGTGACTTGGTATTGCATGCTTGAACATAAAATATGTCCTCATAATCATATTACATTATTACTGACCTATATTTGCTAGAAAAATAAATGTTCCCTGTCTTGGCAATTTACCCCGTTGGGAGTTGAACTGAACTGATTTATTCACCTGGTCAGTTTTCTGTTATTACCTGTAAATACTTGTGCTCCCTGCTTTGTTTGCATGTTGACTGCAACTAGCAATTAGGATTGAAATGAAATGCTTGTGTCTCTTTGCCTAACCGTTTTCATGTTTATTTTTTCACCCTCTCAGATACAAATAGTCCATCTGCAAAGGAAGGCAAGCCTACAGAAAATGGAGTCCTTGCAAATGAAGGCCCTGGAAAACTGATGCATAGGTGTGTGTTCTCCTTTTCTCCTTTTTTTTTTGCTCTTGCCCCCCATCCTTTCAATCCAGTCACTCAGATGTGAACAAACAGTAATTTGATGGTTATGGTATTTGATAGAGGAAAGTACATCATGCTGGATCCAGCAGCCTGAGAAAGGCCAGGCTGCTGCTCCTCTGTGGCTGCAGCAGGCACCTGGAGCAGCCACACAAACACAGCCTCGGCCAGGCCCCGGTGTGGCTGGGCAGGATGGGGTTTGCTGCTGGCAGTGCATCACCTGTGTCCATGCCAGGTGGATCTCTGCAGGGGCTGGGCTCAGTCCCTCAGAGGGCCTGGGAGCTGCCCCTGGCTCCCAGTTGCTGGCATGTGGCATTTGAACCTCTGGGGCTGCAGCCCCTCTCAAGGCTGGCACACACTGTTGCATGTCTGCACTCACACAACTCTTGTGATACTCTGTCCATGAGAAGAAACTCTGGTGCAGTAGCAAGATATTGTGGGTTTGGCTTGCATAAAAGAGAGAGAGTGTTTTATTGGCTAGTCCAGCCTCTGTGTGTGTTCCTAAGGCCTCTGCATTTACTGCTGTCAGATGGGATGAAGTGCCAAGTGGACCTTCAGTCTGACCTAATGCAGGTGCTGTTCTGCTTGCAGTCACTCTGATCATACCCTTCCAAAACCATGTCCTAGACCATGCCTTATTCTTATGGTGCTCTAGAGACACTGTGTTTCTGGAAGCTAATGAGTGCCTGGGAGTTCAATGGCTGTTTTGAGGGGAGTGTGGGTACCCTCTCTGCACTCCAGCAGCTGCTGTGCTGATGATGGGCTTTGCAAAGGCTGGTCTTGGTGGTCACAAAGCGTTTTTCTTTCTGGAGTGTGATTGTGCAGCCGAGATTGTTGATGTGGTGACTCTGTTGCTTGCACCTGAACCTGGGTACCCAGGACCTGAATGCTGTCAGGGAGGGTTTGGAGGGTGCCCTGGGGGGAGGAGGGAAGCCTGAGGAACCTCTGGCCCCATGATGGCCGCTTGGGACATCTCCATAGGAGTGTAAACCACTGACTGGGAGCTGAGGCCTGTCAAAGCCTAGTTGTGAGGTAGCACTTCTCCTGTGTCAAGCTAAGATTAAAAAATTAATGTCTTCAAACAGGCAACTCAGTAACTCTTCAACGTACAGCAGAGACACTGGGAAGCCACAGCACCAGGGCAGCACAGCAGAGCTGCAGAAGCCACCTGCTGAGAAGAATTCCTGGAAAATGATGGAGGCTGACACAGCAAAGACTGGGAGGGTAAGGTCTCCAGTTCCCACTTCTTTGTGCCCTCTTTCAACTTTGGCAAAATCTGTTTCAGAAGAAAATAATTTCTGAAGACCATGTAACTGATGTGAGAATGGGCTGAGTGAATTCTTGACCTGCTGCTTGTTGTGTAATACTTGATGGAAGTGTTGCTGTGCCCTCTGCTCCCAAAACCTGGCCCCTGTGTTTGCCTGTGGCAAGAATGTCAACACAAAACTTGTGTGAGATGATGGGCCTGACCACATCAAAGTGTACAAGGAGAAACCAAAACCTTGCAGCTATTTCTTGGAGAGAGGTTGTGACAAATTAGGTGAGCTAATGAAAACTGCTCTTCAGTGTAAGGAGCTGCAGTTGACTCAGATGAATTTAAGCCAAGTTTCCACTGCAGACATAAGTATCTAATCCCAGGATAGCCAGGGCTTTTTGAGAAACCTGAGACTGAGGTTCCTGGGAAAAGTGGCAGTTACAGCTCCTAGCAATGTTGCTTGAATCCAAGCTTGGATTGCTCGTTGTTGGTTAAAGATAGATCACAGGATACAAGCCATGTGGAACAAGGATTCATTTAGAGGTTTTATAATCTTGTGGTACAGAGAGCCAGAAACTGGAACTCCTCAGTGAAGTGCTTGGCTCTGCTACTGATGCTCTGTGTTACTTCAGGCAGCTCCCTCCCTACTCCTCCCTTCCCTTGGATGACAGGGGAAGGATGATGTGTGCCTGCCCTGGGGGAATGTTGGATTTGGCATGTCTCCACAGAATGCTTTGCAGCATGTGTTCCCAAGCAGTGGCTCTCTGGAGTGCAGCTGCTGTGTTTGCATGGCCTGATGGAAGCTGTCTTTAAATAGGTGTTGAACAAGGGGGAGTTGCTGCTTTTGAAACTTAACCTGCAAAATGAATTTCTTTTTGTCTTCTGTCTCCAGGTAAAGGCATCAGTGTACTGGGACTACATGAAAGCAATTGGACTCTTTATGTCTTTCTTGGCGATTTTCCTCTTTATTTGTAATCATATAGCCTCCTTGGCTTCCAACTACTGGCTGAGTTTGTGGACAGATGATCCTGTTATCAATGGGACACAGCAGAACACAACTCTCAGACTGGGAGTATATGGAGCACTGGGAATTTCTCAAGGTTTGCTTGATCTTGTGTCTTTTAAGATTTGCTGATTCAGTGTTTCTGATGCTCTTGGTGCCTGCAGCAGCATTTTGCTAAGGATCTTAGTGTGAGTTTTCATAGAAAAATGAAAAGCTTGAATTAAAAAGCAAGCAAACCAACCTGTTCAATTATTCAGTTAAAAAATGTATTTTTACTTTCATTTGTAAATGACATTTCTCACAGAAGTCTTTTGCTGGCTGATGAGCCAGAATTATGACAAAATGTCTGATCTCAGAAGTGTCTCCTTGGCCTGTCAGCAGAGTGTGCTGGCCTGGTCTGCAGGGGCAGTTTGTCACAGGAGGCTGTGGCTGTGCTGCCTCCCTGCAGCCCCAGCCTGGCTCAGCTGCCCTGGCTGGGGTTTGCTCTGGCTGCTTGTGGCTCCATCCAGGGCACTGTGGAGAGGCTACTTTAGTGATGTTTTGTTTCGTGTCCTCTTTGTGGTTTAGAGTTTGTTTGCCATCAAACCCAACACTCCCAAGTACCCCACTTCAGAACTGCCATGAAAATCCTGCATTAAAAAACAAATGCCAAGTGCAAATCCAGTGATTTTTGCTCAGTGAAAGCATTCAAGCGCTACACAAATTTTTGTAATGGAGAAACAATGAAAGGAATGTGATATTTTCACTGGTTTTTTTTTCTTTTTTTTAACTACTTGACGTATTTGCTGAGTCTCCCTGAAGTGAGCCCTAGTTGTCAGGACTGTTGTACTAGAGACATGCTAATGCTAAATGGTGACAAAATGGGGAAAATGTTTTGTGTGAGAGGTGGCAGCAGTTAATGGTGAGTCTCCTTTTCCAGGTATTGCTGTGTTTGGCTACTCAATGGTTGTGTCAATAGGAGGGATCCTTGCATCACGGCACCTGCACCTGAACCTGCTGCACAACGTGCTCAGGTCTCCCATGAGTTTCTTTGAGCGTACTCCCAGTGGGAACCTGGTGAACCGTTTCTCCAAGGAGATAGACACCATTGACTCTGCCATCCCACCCATCATCAAGATGTTCATGGGCTCCACATTTAACGTGATTGGGGCTTGTATCATCATCCTGCTGGCCACACCCATAGCTGCTGTCATCATTCCACCCCTGGGACTTGTCTACTTGTTTGTGCAGGTAAAGGGTGTTACCTGGGAGAACCAGGACCAGTAGTCACATCCTCTATTGTTTGAGACAGTTCTTACCCTGCATGAGGAAGGATTTTAATGTGTTGGATTTCAGTCATGCTTGACTGACTGTGCTTTGCATGGTTTACTGATAATCTGACAGTAGCACAGCATTTCCTTCCTTTGTCAAGTGTAAAATGACTTCTGTGCAGAAGTTAATCCCTTAATACTTTATAAAAATGCCATTAGATTTTGTGGCAATTTTTGCACAGCTCATTGCTCAGAGCCCAGATATGGAAAACGTGGGCTTTTCCAAGACTTCTTTCCAAACATGAGAGTAGCCTTTAGAGGGGTGTGTGTGTGTGTATTGCTCATGTGCCTGTTTCATCAGAATATTGTCTACAGAGCAAGAGAGTGCATGGCAGCCTTTCACTCCTCTGCTGTGTGGGCAGGGTGTGCTTGCTTCACTCTGGCTTTACTCCTAGAAACTGGTAGAGCCAGCACAGATTGAAGAGAAGCAGCTAGAGTTTGACTTTGGCTCTTGAATTTGTAAATCCTTTTGGCTCCATTAGTAAACCTTAAGGTGGTGATGTGTCTTCTATACTGTTGAACTAAACTGATAAAAGGAAGAGGAGGAAATGGCTGTGGCATGAGATGGGTTGATTGGCAGTTTTTTAAAGGCAGCAGAGTGTACATAATGGTCCTTTAGGCCTAAAAGTGTTGGAGAAGGTGTGTATTCCCATGTGTAGAATCTGTCACTAGCAGCCCAGATGGCATGATTGCCCTTGTCCTTCCAGACACAGTCTGGGGGTAACCCTCGTTCTCATGCTGTGATCTGCAGAGATTTTATGTGGCCACGTCGCGGCAGCTGAAGCGCCTGGAGTCTGTCAGCCGCTCTCCCGTGTATTCCCACTTCAACGAGACTCTGCTGGGGGTCAGCGTCATCCGAGCCTTTGAGGAGCAGGAACGTTTCATCAAGCAGAACGACATGAAGGTGGACGAGAATCAGAAAGCTTATTATCCAAGCATTGTCGCAAACAGGTACCAGTGGGGCTGCAGTATGGAACAGCAGTGAACCTGGGGAGGACGTGGATCTGATGGCTGGGCTCCTTACCACTCACAGCTCTTGGCATGCTTGTCCAGGGCAGGGAAGCCTGTGTGGATAAATCCATTTCAGAGATGTTTTGTTCAAACTTCTGCGATGAAATTAAAATTACTTCTGAATCTCTCACCTTTCTGAGAGTTCCTGCCATGTTTCTGGGTTATATTCTTTTTAAAGTTTGGATTTATTAATCACTATGTTCAGAAAGCAGTTGTAGTTAAGACAGGAATTTGTGCACCTGAAAGACTCATTAATTTTGGGTGCTTCTAGGTTCACATGCTGCTGAAGCAGAACCTCACAGATTTTGCAGTGCCTGTGTCACTAGCAGGACACACATGCCATATTATTGATCTTACAAAAAAAGATGTGTAACAAACCATTTGTTGTCCACGTCCCTGATCTCTGTGGGTAAAAGATAGAAAGATGTTTTTGTGCCTTGCAGGTGGCTGGCTGTCCGTCTGGAGTACGTGGGGAACTGCATTGTCATGTTTGCAGCATTGTTTGCAGTGATTGCACGCAACAAACTCAGTGCGGGGCTGGTTGGCCTCTCAGTGTCCTACTCACTGCAGGTAATTTTGCCTTTTCTAAAAGGAGCAAAACCTCTGCATCAGAAAGTCAGAACCTTGATACAGCTTTGGATGGAAAACTAATATAAGGAATAGAGGAAATAATAATTACAAATAGGATCTGAGAAGATGCTGGGAAGTTTCTTCTGTGCTTTCCCTGTGTGAGAGGATGTGGCCAAGGTGTTTTGTCCCATGCATCTTCAAACATTAGGCTTTCCTCCTGTCCAGCACTGATTAGCCAAGATCTTGGCAGTGTTCAGCATTCCATGCAATTGCAATGCTTTGGTTGTTCCATGTTTTTCATTTATTGCAGGTAACCTATTTAGTGTAAACTGCTCTCTGACTTCTTTCCTCCTTGCAGATTACAGCGTATTTGAACTGGCTGGTTCGCATGTCATCCGAGCTGGAAACCAACATTGTTGCTGTTGAAAGAGTCAAAGAATATGCTGAAATGGAGAAGGAGGTACATTGAGTTGTCCACCACCCCTGGGGAAGCCAGTGCCCTGTTCTGAGGTCTCAGCTGCCCACTGAGTGGGTTGGAGGGTGGGCCTGTGCTCTGGGCTGAGGGCTGGGACAGAGCTCAGGGCTGTGAGTGCCTGCCAGGGACAGGCTGGCTCTCAGTGGGAAGTTCCTGTTGGTGCTTTTGTGGTGTATCCACTGCTATTTACACAGTGCTATTTAGGAAATGGGCTCTTATGTTCAAGGCTGACCAATAGGGCAGCACAGATGTTTTGGTTTCCTAAGACTTTAAACATCATGTTTTTATTTGTTTCTCTTTTTGCATTCAGTATGAGGAATAAAAAGGTTTTATTTTTTTAAAATTCTGATTCCAATCACATAACTCATTTAATGTGCAGTTGTTCCTTTGATGGTTACAGAGTTCCCTGGGTCTTCTCTTTGCCTTGCCTGTCACTTGAACTTGACCTGGGTCACTATTTTTACAACCAAACATTATGAAGATCCTTCCTAGAATTTTTTCTTAAATTCTCGTAGCAGACCAGTGTTTATACATGTAAAAGCCTTTTTATTTGGCAGTGGCAGTGGATGCAGTGGGGTGTGTTCTTTCTGTTCTCACTTCTGTGGGAGGCTGAGGCAGCAGCTTTTAACCAGCTATTAATGTTTTAGTGCACAGTCTCAGCTATGCTGCCTCTTGTTGCACTGTGGCTGCCCCAGAGTTTCCTTGCCATGGTGGTGTGTACAGACAGGTTGTCTGAATGTTTGCTGCCTGCATGATTCTGCCATTGGCAAGAAGAAAGTTTATCCAGCAAGTGGGACTTGAAATGGCCAAGCCCTTGGCTACTCAGCATTTCATCTGTCTTGAAGCAACTCTCTCCTTCTCTTCTCATCAGTTCCTTTTGCAAATTATCCCCTAGGAAGGATTTTTCTTAACTGTAACCTGAGTCCTTTGAGCCTCTGTTGGTTGAAGCAGGAGCTGATCAGAGGTGTCTGTGTGGCTCTTTCAGGCTGAGTGGAGCATTGAGCAAACAGCCCCAGCCAGCAGCTGGCCCGAGGAGGGGAAGGTGGAGTTCCGAGGCTACGGTTTGCGCTACCGTGAGGACTTGGACCTGGTTCTGAAAAACATAAATGTGACCATCAATGGGGGTGAAAAGGTAAGGACTGAATTCATAGTAGAGTGTTGAGTTCACAGGTCTGCATGCATAATCAGAAGAGAGGTTTAACCCTGTTCTGTTATGTGTCTGGGGTTCTTGGGAGCTAGAAAAGCTTGTGTGGAATCAGCCCTGTTGTAACTGCAGATGTTGTGGGCTCTCAGCCTTTGCGAGGTGTGTTCTGCATCATGGATAAAAAGACACTGTCATGTGGGGCTGCCAAGTATCATTTGGCCTGGTTTCATTGGGAGGTGAGGTTTATCCAGTCTTGTCTCCCCTTCCCAGGGAATTTTGCTAATTTGTTTGCCATAAGCAAAGAGTAGGTTGCAGAGAAATTAAGTTAATTATAATCTCAGGAAAATAGCCTACAGTTGAGGGGGAAAGCCTCATCTAGTGAGCAGAAGCTGCAAGATGAAACTGCAGGAAAAAATGGGAATTCAGAGCAGATTCTCTGGATCTGGCCAAGCTGATCTGTGTGTTTCTTTGCCTTCTTCCTTGTCCATGCATTCACACATGTCCCACTCCAGTCATATGTGGATTCTGTGATGTCTGTTAATAGTGTGATTATGCACAGCAGCTTAAAAGGTAGCTATGACAGATCTACTATCCACCTTCCTTATTTGTGGTAGCCAGCTGGGCATTTGTTTTCTGCTGAGTGCACACTTTGTACCTACAAATATGGGCAGAATGCTACCTCAGGTGGTTAGAATGGGCAGATGGCAGGAGGTGTATCAGCCAATATTTGAAAAGTATTGATCGAGACTTCAGTCCAGCTGGCAAGTAAAACATAGTGTGAAACTGATTGCTTTTGGTATATGGATAACAATCACAAAAGTAAGACAATGTGTTGGTTTCAGGTGGAAATGCTTTAGCTCTTTCCCAGAGTAAGTTGTTCTTGTATTTCTTCCCAACAGATTGGAATAGTTGGAAGAACAGGAGCTGGAAAATCCTCACTTACTTTGGGTTTGTTTCGGATTAATGAAGCAGCTGAAGGTGAAATTATTATTGATGGGATTAATATTGCAAAGATTGGGCTCCATGACCTGCGGTTCAAGATCACCATCATCCCTCAGGTAGGGGCAAAATCCTGCCACTCCCAGAACTCCTTTGCTCTTTGCACTCCAGAGCTCTTTCCATAAAGTACTGAGGAGAAAATTGTTATTCCTGCTATGAAGCTCAATCACTTAAGCTTGTTCTTTCATGGACTTGAAACCAAGCTTTTTTCCCTAGGCTGGTTTCAATTTGCCTGTGCCAGGTAACAAGTAGGAACTTGGCTGTGGCTGAGCCATGTTGTGGAAGCAAAACCTTGGCCTCTGGATTCAGGAGCTGATCACTTCCATACTACAGACAGCTCAGCCTGGGTGGGAAGGGCTGATCCCAGCTGAACACCTGCTTGGGATCCCTTTGTGAACTGGGCACAGTGTGTGCTATCAGTGCTGTTCTTGCACAGAAACCTGCACAGTAACCATCCCAGTCTAGCCCAGCAGCTGTGGCTTTGATAGTCCTAAACATTTGGAAATACAGCTTTGTGAGCATTGGATTTAGTCTCACGTGCTTTTTGTTCTTACTGTGTAGCCCTTATTGCTTGTTTTGATTCAAAGTAAAACTATAAAATGTTTCAAATTAACATTACAGCACACTGGCAAAAACAAGTGAGCTCATTGTAAAAGGTTTTCTGGAACACCTCTTTTTGAAATCTGGGGGGTCACTTTGCTTTCTCATTTTGATTATTTTGCATCAGTATTTCCAAAGTAGAATTTCTTCCTGTCTGAAAAAAAACAGTGTAATTTCGTTCATACTGCAGCTGAAGAGTTTGGAAATATTTACAGATGGTTAATTCCTTAAGGAGTGTAAAGTTGACCTGGTAGTCCCTGCTGACAGTAGGTTGAGCAGGGAGGGCTTCTTATTTAGCCTAGAGGTTCAGAAAAAAGAAAGTTGGCTGGGGTTTGGATATTCTCGTTTGTTTGTTTGTTCTGTTGGGGTTTTTTTCTGAATTCATGAATTACTGACTAATGGAAAGGTCTGGACTGCAAGAATCTGCAAAGGGAAGAGGTCAGGCCCCCAAGAAGAGTAAGGAATAAGAGTGAGGGAGAATAACTTTTTATTGGAAAAAAACATGCTCTCTTTCCTAAATTCAGTATATTAGCTTGCTTGCAGCTGCATCTGTACATGTTATTTCCCTTTGTTATCTACGAAATCTTTTTGGAGCATGTGCCATGTTCAGTGTACGTTGTCAATTACCTCTCTCCATGGCCAGGATCCCGTGTTGTTTGCTGGCTCTCTGCGTATGAATCTTGATCCTTTCGACCAACACTCCGATGAAGACATCTGGAGGTCTTTGGAATTGGCTCACCTGAAGAACTTTGTGTCATCCCTTCCTGATAAACTGAATCATGAGTGTGCTGAGGGTGGTGAGAACCTCAGGTAGGTCAAAGAAAGCGTGTGCTGAACTGAACGATTAATGTGCTTGTGAAAGTTCTAATGCCCCAGCCCCGTGTGAGAATCTGGGGAGGCAGCTGGAGAGTTCTTAATGTGTGACCAGGCAATCAACCAACTAGATTTTATTCACCATGTTTTCAGCTCTTGAGTTTGGGAATTTCAAATAATTTAAGATAAACTTTGAATGCTGGGAGGTTTGTCAGCTTGGGCAGCCTTGGAAAGCATTTAAGCAGCAGCAGTTATTCTAAGGAAGCTGTTCACTTGCTATTTGCACCTTATCATGGTTTTATGTGTTTAGTTTGTAGAAATCATTTAAAGTCCAGTCTTCAACACTGCACTGATTCAGTGAATCAGCCTGAAACCACTTGTATTCTCTTACCACACTGCCAGGACCTCATTTGAGGGGGATGTAGTTTCAGATGCTGTTAGATATTCTGCAGGGAAATAGTGAGACCCACCTTACCTTTAGAACAAGGAGTTGCCAGGTTTCAAAATGAATATTAATAAATGCTGTAAACTTGCTCTGACTTTTCTCCCCGCCTTCCCATCCCATCTGTGCAGTGTGGGACAGCGCCAGCTGGTGTGCCTGGCACGAGCTCTGCTCAGGAAGTCCAAAATCCTGGTTCTGGATGAAGCCACAGCTGCTGTTGATCTTGAAACAGATAAGCTCATCCAGTCAACTATAAAGTCTCAATTTGAAGAGTGTACTGTATTAACTATAGCACATCGTCTGAACACCATCATGGACTACACCAGGTAAAGTGATGCTTTTATCTTGCTGACTGTGTGGCCTGCACTGTGCTCCACTCAGATGGGAATCATTGTGTTAGTTGGATGTTTCCTGGTTCATTTTTAGCTGCCTCTGCACAGAGCTGCTGGAGTTCCTGTTTTGAGAGGCAGGGTGTATGTGTTGGGGCTTGTGGTGGCTGGTCTTGGCCTGGGGAGCTCCTCTTGTCCCTCTGTCACACTGCTGGTGTGCTGTTCCTGCCTGGGCAAACTGGGAAAGGGAGAGAGGCAAGGACAGGAGTCTGATCATGGGTCTTGCCCTAATTTAGGCACAGACAGCACAGGGAGTCCAAAGGGGCAGATCCTGCCCTCTGAAGTTTATTTGGTGTTTCATTTTCCATCTCTTCTGGTTATAGTTCATACAGCCTCCCTCATGCTTGACTGCCCTGCTAAGGTGTGATTGAGGGCCAAGTTGTTGTCTCACATTTCAGTTTTAGGCTCTCTTGTCCCTTTTATCACAGAATGGCCAAGTGACCAGTGGTAGGATTTCAGTGTACTTTTGTAGTCCTCTGTGCTGTCAGTAGTGACAGATCAGCAGGGGAACACCCAGCTCAGCCGTGGCAGTGGTGACACCAGGCAGCAGCCCCTGCCCCCAGGGCCTGGTGACCAACTCTGCAGTGCCTTGCCATCCTTGGGGGAGCTGGAACAGTGTTTTGGCAGTGAGCTGACCCCACTGACTCGGCGGCCTTCCCTGTGCCAGTTGCATGTTTGTGTTTGTACAGAAGCTTGTAACAGCAGTGGGTGTGGAGACGTGATAAGAGAAGGTTGTCCCAGCTCTTGCAGGGTCTCACAGGCCCTCACACACCTTGACAAGAAATGCTGCCAGCTCGCTTCTGGCTGGCTCAGAGGGCAGTCCAGAGTCTCCTTAGCAGGAGGAGATGGGTGACCATGTGCTACATAAACAATGCACCACACAGACCATCTGCAGAGAGGTGGGGAAGGGCAGTGAGAACCTCAGCCTGCTCACACAGCACTGTTTTCACCTGCAAATAATGGCTGTGCTGCAGTCTCTGTCTGTACATACATATCCATGTTCACTGGCTTTCTGGATCTTCTTGTCACCACTTTTTTTTTTTATCTCCTTGTTTTACAGAGTCTTAGTCCTGGAGAGAGGAGAAGTGGTGGAGTGTGGTACCCCAGACCAACTACTTCAGGAAAAAGGCATTTTCTATAGCATGGCCAAAGATTCAGGCTTGGTGTAGCAGCTGAACTTGGCTGTTTACTGTGGGGAAGAGGGAGGTGGCACATTTGGAGAACTGTAACTTCCCCTGAGCTGGACTGAACACACAGCTGAGTTTCAGATACAGTGAAGTTAGCCAGAACATGGCAATGGAAGTAACATAAAGATGCAATTTTTTTTTATTCTTTTATTTCTCCTTAGTATTGATTTTAGCCACCTTTAGGAGAAGCTCATACCTTGTGCAAGACACTTCAGAGACTCCTATTTTTCGCCTGAAATCTGTCATTTTACGCTCAAATGTATGGCAGAGTGATTAATCAGAGAAGTTACAAAAAGCTTTTTCTTCTCATCTGCTCTTATGTTCTGAAGTTCTCTCCCTCCCCCTATTTTTTTTTTTTGTTTAAAACATTTTTGCAAAAATTATTTGCTTGTTTGCGGATTCCTCATTTCATGAGCCATCTATTGTGGGATGCACTTGGAACATTTTGTGGCATATAGTACTATAGTCCAAAGATTTTTCTTCTTGTGAAATAAAATGTGTGCCAGACTTTCTCACTATGGCATTTACTGTACATGGTTAATGCTTTATGCATTGTCCTAGAGGTTTCATGTGTTTACAGCATAGAGCAGCAAGTTCACTGTCACTTGAGTAGTGCTGATGTGAAAAAGCACAGTCAGCTTCAAAGCAGTATTTAAGCATATCTAGAATGACAATCACTCCAGAACCAAATTGCAGCCCCTGATGTCACCCCCAGCTCACTCAGGGCCTGGGGTGCCCAGTGCTGGTGACACCTGTGGGGACCAGGCTGAGCAGTGAGGCTTGAGCAGAGGCTGCAGGCTCAGGGTGATGTTGATTGTAACACCCTTGGCTTTGGCAGTTCTGTGCTTTCTCAGCAGCTCTGCCACATCAAGGACCATTAGCCTTATATCAAAGCAACATGCCCTTCATGCTGCTGCTGTTGACTCTTAAATTTTTGGGAAAATGTTCTGTTACAGTTGCTTAAAAAAAAAAATTAGTGTTTTTAAAGTTGTGTGTCAAAAGGGTCTAACAATTAAAGTGGCAACAGAGTCTGGTTTTCAAGATCCATGTTGAATTTTCATCTTTTTGTGGTAAGACAAAAAGTTATTTTTCAAATGTTCCTATTAGTCTTATTTTAAAGGAAAATGCTGGAAGAAAGCAAACTAAGGCAGATGGATCCAAATACTCAGCACTGAGAATGTGGACTTCTGTGATTGATATTGCTGACCTTAATACTAGACAATTGTTGTCCTTAGAGAAAAGCTATTTATTTTTTTGTAAATTATGACTCTATGAAATTGAATAGACTGAAAATTTCTTTGGTATTTTTTGTAATGACAATGCAAATATTTGCAAAGAACTTGCAGTAAAAAATCGTTTGAAAGAAAATGTGTTATTTCTTGCCTTGTGTTTGGCAAAGGCTTTGCTGTGTCAGTTCAGCTTTTTGCCTTGAAAATAGAAATTGTTGGCGCTGCTTAGAGTAATGATTCTGCTTGTTCTGATGTCTGGGGTTGTTAGGGTGGTGGGTAAGAAGCTATGAGTGTAGATCACTGTGCTGTGGCAGGGCTGGATTGTTTTGTGGTTTGCTGAGCAGCCGGGTCATAATGATGGATGAGCAGAGCAGGAGTCACAGTGCTGTGGACATTTGTCACCCACAGTGGTGTCCATCCATGGCCTGGGTGTGCCACATGTCCTGAGCTTGGTGTGAATTTTCTCTGTGGAAATGGAATAAACAGGAGCTGACTGGGGAGTTTGGGGCTGAGCTGTGAGTTTTAGTTTTTCAAATCCCCAAACATTTGTGCAGCACTGTGGTGAACAGAAGGGTGGAGAATGCTTGGAGCACATGGTTTATAGGAGCAGAGTACAGGGCAGAACAGGGGGTGTGTGGGCAGGGGCTGTGGCTGGTGATGTTCATTGAGGTAGAGATGGAGCTCCCTGCAGAGGCCCAGGGGAGGAACTGTGAACACATCTTTCCTGCTTGGGATCAGTCATCCTCCAGGAGCACTTTGTGATCCTCCCCTTCCACCCCATCCTAGGAGAGCCCTGGCAAGGAACGGGGAGAGGAGCTGCTGTGCAGTTGAATTCACTGTATCTGATTTCAGTGCACCTTGATGTAACTTGGCTGACATTTACTGCAACATAGAAGATTTCTCACATTTGGAAAAGCTGATTCTGCCAAAGAAACAGTTCACAATTTTTAGGAGACCTGCAACAACCACCCTATTTCATATGTGTGAAGAGACCTACTTCTGTAAGTGTTCCCAGTCCTGACCCACACGACGAACCTGACAACAGGAACAACTGGAACAGGAACAACTGTGCCTTGGGTCACTGACACCTTTAACATTTTGGCATTCCTGTGCATCTTGTGACCATCTGGGGACTGGGAGTGCCACTTGCACAGTACATGTTTGGCATGAACTTGGTGTAAATCAATGCATGACACCTTTGATTTATTTTCTGGCTTAGCAGTTTCAGTATTGCCTTAAACTTGGAATCATGGGACAAGGATTTTTTTTAAGGTAGCATTTCTCTCCTACACAGTATCTCCAAGTATTAACTCCTTTATGTATTTTGCTTCAACCAACTTCCAGGTAACTTCTGAGACTTGAGCTCCAGGTTCATCACAGTACTTGGACGTATCCCTGGGGACTCCAGCACATCTGAAACATGGCAGGTTTTTCATATGTAATTTTGGGAATTGCTTTTCTTTTGCCTTTTCAGCACAACTTGATGTGTGAAAGCTCATGGTATTTTTGCTTGGTGTTAGTTTGGGTTAGCTGACAGCAAAAATGTGTTCTTTCAAAGGTCACCAGTGTGAAACTGTTTTCATTATTGTCTCCTGTTGCCTTCCCTCTTCATTACCAACTTAGGAAAACGAGCATTTGAAGACGTTTATATTAGAGATTATGGAATGCTAAAAGATGTCTGTTTCAGAATTACCCAGCAACATGGGCAATTCTGTTCCTCTTTGGCCTCAGTTAAAAAGCAAAAACACATAACTTTTATCTCAGTATTTCTATATGCTCCTGGTTTTGAGATCCATTGATAAACCTTTGTGGACCATTCATAAGTTGTATCTGCTTTTGGAATTGTTTTATCTGTGCCCTCAAGTATGAGATTTGGAGAAAGGACAGAGAAAAAGATTCTTTCCTGGTACCTGAGCACCAGTATGGCAGCAGGCACTGGACCTCAATAGCCCAGGCATTTGTCCAGCAGAAACTGTTCTTGACTTGGGTGCAGAAGCCACTGAGCAGCTGTTGGAGAATGAACTGCTGAGTTTTGCCAGTCTGGGTTGATTTTTGCAGCTGGAACTCTCCCATTCCCTCCCCCTTGCCCCTTTCTTGTGTTATATTTGCTTTAGTTTACTGGAGAGACCCATTTCAACAGTTGATTCTATTTTTATTTCAGCTCTGTAGAAAATGGGGTGGTTTGACAAAAGTCCCAGTAAAGAGCAGTATCTCACAGTGTGTATTTGTCTGTCACACTGTCATCCTGTGGTTCCTGAGAGACACCTGGGGACAGCTCTGCCCACAGACCCTGGGGGAAGCCCAGGAAGCTTTTTCTTCTGTTTTGGTTTATCAAAGCAACATCTGACAGATGACCATGCCAGAGACTCTGCAGCACCAGGGTGGCCCATGCCAGAGTCAACTTGCACTCAGGAAGAAAACCAGGAATGAACCATCAGGTCAACAGGGGAGATTCTGCTGCTTTTCTCACATGCTGCAGGGGTCAGAGAGGAGGGCACTTCCAAACATGCCAATTCCTCGTGGCCAAATTCAATTTGGAAATGTTGTTGTCAATGTTTGGACATGCCCTGCTGTGAGCACCTGGCACTTGGCAGTGGGAATGCTCCAAGCCCTGGGCAGAAGGAGTGATGGATGCTCTGCTGCCACTCCCAGCCATGTTCCTGCTCTGCACTGCTGAGCCCCTGGTGGAGCTGGCCCTGCTCCTGCAGAGTGAGGGAGTGGATCTGATCCCCAGCTGTGACACAGGCAGCCTGTGCTCCCCTGCTGAGTGGCACCTGCCTCCTGTTCCTCCTCCCCTAGTGTTTGTGCACTGTGGATGATGAGCTCCAGCTGCTGCCTTGGAGTCCACAGCTGTGTAAGAACAGCCCCTGGGTGAGCAATCCGTAAGGTACTGACACAACATTTGTTCTGCCTGGATCTTAGGATCAAGTGAAATTAGCTGTTTCCTTGTTACCAGTTAAATTCTTCCTTGCTCCCCACAAAATCATGGCTTATAAAAATAATCTGTGTAATCTTGAAGTATGATGGATATCTGGGCTCTATTTACAGTATAAATTGGGAATGCTGTGGTCGTTCTCTTCTGGCTTGTTTTTATAGCAGAAAAGTATTTAAGTCCTGACTGGCTCATTTTCAGCAGTCAAGTGAGGTTTTGGTATCTGGAAACATAATGAAAGTGGAATTGCTGAGTTTCCCATGGAAATAATTTGCATCCCAAGTGACCCCTTTCCATCTACTCACTGCAGTTCTGGCTCAAACAAGCTTTGGTTGAGTCAGGCATCTAAGAGAGAAACCAAAATAACTCAATTATGAGGTCAATTACTCCTGATGGTGGTGGTGTTATGGGATGCTCCATGAGTCATGCAAGGCCTGATTCTTCCATCAGTCTGTAGAACAGTCCCTTCTGAGCTTTTAAGTGTTCCGGAGTATCAAATTCTGCTATCCGGCCATTTTCCAAGACTAAAATCCTGTGAACATTAAAAGAAGTAAAAGTTTGAGGATACGGCAGCACATATATAATAAACTCAGTAATTTCTACTTAGTTTTAAACTAAGTTTCAGTACTTGCTGGTTATTCAGTCAAGCTTTCCAACAGCTTTTCAGCTGGGCAACAGTGCTGGGATAGAAAGGGTTTCTGATTAGTGACTCTTCAAGTGCTGAGTTTCGGAGGAGGGGTTTTGGCAGGGGAGGCTGGAGTGAGATTTGTGAAGGGGTACTGGGTATTTTAGTTTCACAGCTCTGAGATGATGCAAGGAGCTGTAGTCATGGTTTTGCTGTCAGTGGGGGAAGAGGACTGTGACACAGCATGAAAGGCATGGTGTGGGAGTAAAGCATCTCTGATTAACCTCTTGGTGCCCTGCTGGTTTAACAGAGATCCTCCAAACTCTAAAGCAAAGCTCAGAGGTTTAAACACGAAGAGGACAGAAATGAAATTGCTGTTCAGCACCACAGTGGTGTCAGTCTCATCAGCTGCCTGTGTGCTCCCCTGCTCAGAACTGTCTTTACCTGTCACAGTCCAGGACGGTGTTTACCCGGTGAGCGATTGTTAACACGGTGCTGTCTCTGAACTCAGTCCTCAGCATGGACTGGATCTGGACATCAGTTTCTAAATCTACTGCTGCTGTGGCCTCGTCCAGAATGAGGATTTTGGCTTTCTGCAGGAGTGCTCTGGCCAGGCAAAGCAGCTGTTTCTGACCAGTGCTGCAAAAGTAGGAAGACGGATGGTAAACTGAGGCTGTCACTTGGGGTCAGAACTGATGATTCATTTGAAATCAATAATGGAAAGGTGATTGTTCCCTTTCTCTGAAAGGGTGATTGAGGCTGATGGCACTGCAGCATGAAACAGCCTAAGGAGGGGAGGGGAAGGTATTGCTATGGCACCCAGAGGGAGCTGCACTTGGAACAGATTGCAGGGTTTTAAGTACTGCACAAATGCAAACCACCACAATGATTAAGTCTGAAAGGTCTTCCTTTGTGTCTTATGAATTGATTTCATGCTGCTAAACAGGACAGTAATGCAGCAATTTGCAGTCTGGACTGCAATTAAAGAATCATTTAAATCATTAAAGATTTTTTTTTTTTTTTAAGAATTAGCCTCTTTATCTAACGAGCTCTGTTCTCCTAGCCCAGAGGCTGACACTGCCCAGCCACTGTCTTTCTGCAGATAAAGGTACCTTAGGTTTTCCCCTTGGTCAGTGCACTTATATTCCAGCTGCTCTGGTAAATCAGCAACAAAGTTCTTGAGCTGAGTCAGTTCCAAAGCTGTCCAGATGTCTGCATCAGTGTATTGGTTTAAGGGGTCGAGATTCATTCTTAGGGAGCCAGAAAACAAAACTGGATCCTGAGCACAGAGACAGTACAAACAACTCCTGAAATTAATTATAAAAATGAGCTCTTGGGTCCTGCCTGCTGGGTGGGAATCTGTGACTAATGTTATATTGAATGGCAGATGAACATGGCATAGAGGTTGTTTCCAGCTTGGAAATGGCTGAATGTCCCTCCTCTCACAGCATCTTTATAAAACCCTTCCCAGGTGTTCAAGACACCCAAGGATTTTGGAAATGAGTTTCATACCTGGGGAATGACAGTGATCTTGGCTCTGAGGTCATGGAGACCCAGCTGGGCAATGTCCTGCCCATCAATGAGGATGGCTCCTTCTGCAGCTTCCACCAGTCGCAGCAGCCCCGCTGCAAGGCTGGATTTCCCAGCTCCTGTTCTGCCAGTTATGCCAATCTGTAAAATGCAATGGAAGGACTTTGGTGTTGAGGTGGATTGTTTTCTCACAGTTGGACAAACATGTCATGTAGTTTCCTCTTGGCCTTTTGATGAGAGACAGCTTTGCATGGATCAGATCTTCAGTGCTGTTTGTGATTCACACAGTCTGGCAATACTTTATTAAATGGAAGCATTTATAGTTTGCAATTGTTTTGTATGAAAAGGAATCACAAAAGCCTTTGATGGGAAGAATAATTACAAGACCTAGCCAGATAAAGAGGGCCTTGATGTGGAACTAGACTGAAAAAGTGGAATTTCTTTGCTGTAATAAGCTGGACAAGGTGTGCAGTGTGGGAGATGGGTTCCTGCTTTTCTGCAGCTGCCAGGTTGCTGTTGCTGTGTGCAGGCAGGGGCTGTACCCCTGGATCTGCTCACACTGCTAAAGGAGTGGTTTGTTACCTTCTCGTGCCCGTTGATGGTCACACTGACATGCCTCAGGGCTAACTCCAAACCTGGCCTGTAGCACAGGCTGTAGTTTCTAAATTCAATCCTTCCCTCAGTGGGCCAAAGTTGCCCTTGAAGTTTGCCATTCAGAGTCCAGGGTGCCTGAAGAGATGGAAACAAAGAGCAGTGTTGAAGGCAGATTTAAATTACCCAATCAAGTGGCAATACTGGAATGGGAAGTTCACCTGTGCCATCTGCCCCCCAATCTCTTTGCTGTTTCCAAACTAGAAAAAGGCCTCTGACTTTCATACTGCACATATTGGCTTTTTACTTTTATCCAAAGATGCTGGGCAGATTTTCAGTACTGAAAATGGGCATGAACGTTGCTTGCATGTCAGAGTTCTGACATTGAGTGGTTCAATAAAAAAAATTGATATGCCCCCTATAAACAGGACTGTGAAAGCCTCCTCTCTCAGGGCAGCATATGGAGATGTAATTTTAATGATTACAGAACAAAAATTACTGCACTGGAGACTTCAGCAGCTAAAAGGCTATCTAGGAGCCATTAGTTATCAGAGAGTTACATCTGAAGTCACATAATAAATACTCCAAATATGGGCAGGAAATGTCTCATTCCATGAGTGTTAACAAGTGAAGCTATTTTAATGGCAATCTAGTGCATAACTGTCTTAAGGAAATAGTGATCAGAGGTTATAAAACAAGTCTAGTCAGTTGGATAAAACCCAAATGCTACAGTTCTTTAAAGGAAACATCACTGGCCTTTCAGAAGGGGAAAACCAGAGGTTTCTCAGGTGCAACAGAGAAGTTACTCATTGAGTTTGCAGAGAGGTTCAGCCCCTTCTAGTAAGGTCAACAGTGGATTAGCTACCTCCTTAGGAGTCTTCAGATATTCTCTCACTCTCTCCACAGAAACAATGTTGTTCTCTACTTCTGTCCAGGAGCGAACCATCCAGTTCAGGACACCAGTTATCTGCCACATTGGAAAAGAAGCATTAGGGCAGATAAAATGAGCTCAGGAGTTACCTGGTACTTTGTCTTAGTGTTTTTTTCTAAAGATCTCCTCATCAGCTAATTATACGAGAAATTAGATTACATCAGAAAACCTTAAAATGCTGAAGTGAAAGCCAGGTTCTGCCACAGCCCCTTCAGCCTCTTTATAGAGAAGGAAATGCTACTGACTTGGATTTCTAAAAGATGGTGTAGCTATTTCTTAGGCTCAGTGCTACTCGTCTACAAGCAGGTAAGACAGGTGCTGAAGACTTTGCTTCAGCTGCCCAGGGCTTGCTTTGACTTAAGTTCAGGTGCAAGAGGAAGAAGATGGCCCATACATGTTTATGAGCTGCATTCCCTAAGGGGCCATGTGCTCCAAATGCTCTGGATTTCAGCAATGACAGCAGGATTTGGTAAGAAAAGGCATCTAGAAATGCACAGAAATAGTTTATAACAGAAATTAAAATGCAGTTGCTTTTGATAAAGGCAAGCATGGTATTATTTCCACACTGGGTTACCTGGAGAGCATAGGAAAGGGAGAAGCCAGCAGTTCCTGGACTGAGTTGTGTCCTGCCCATGGCTGCAAACAGGGCTGCAAACAGCACGATGCCATTGCCCAGGAACTCCAGGTTTGTAGCAAGCCACCTGCAGGAGGAGGGAGCAGAGAGCTGTTGCTGGGTGCCTTCTCCCTTTCTCCCAACACAGGATTGCTTTACAGAACATTCAGGTACAGATTTGTACCTATCAGCAACAGCTCCAGGGAAGCAAATTCGCTGGTTCTCATCCACTAGGAAATTGCTCTTTGAAATAAACCTCTGCTGGTCTTTGTGAGCACGGATCACGCTGCTGCCTTGGAAGGTTTCTGAGATGTGGGAGTAGATGGGTGACCTGCTGGCAGCCTCCATGTGCCTCAGCTGGCAGGAGGTGGTGACATAGAAGTGCTGGTACAAGGGGAATGGAAGGGAGAGTCATTAGAAGGCTCGTGCCTCTGTGGAGGTGCTCCACAGGAAATTTGGGGAAGCCTCAACAAGTGCAATAGTACATACTATCCTTATGTTACAAAACCTTCTGTGCATGTAGGAGATGGCCCTGAAAGATGAGGCAATGTTCCTACCTCTGTTATGTCCTGTCTCTATTAGGAATAACCCTGTGATTGGGGCAAAGGAGCCAGCATGTTGTGAGCCCACAAAACCTCTACACTCAGTTTCTCCTGCAGCCTCAGCCCTCTGTGTGATGGAGAACAGAGATGTATTTGCCCTTCCCCAGTGCTCAGTCTTGGCTGGCAAACATGGGTATATTAAAAAGTAGTGTAGGAATTCTGCAGGAAAGGAAAAATGCTTTTGGTCTTCATGTGATTTACACTAATGCAGATGAGGGGATATAGCCCTAGGTAGGATTTGTTTTAGATATCAGAAAAGCACAAGCCTCTTTGTGAGGGCTCTGGGGTGCTGTGGAAGGTGATGTGGGAAAGGGACTGACATTACTCTTGCTCAGATGCAGCTTGAGATGGTGAAACTAATTTCTGCATGCCTTCACTGCTAAGAAATGGAAGGAGGCTTTCTGCAGGGACATGGCTGTGCTGCTTCAGCCTCTCCTGTGTGTGCATCTGTGAGCTCCTACCTGGAATGCTGCATAAAGAACAGTCAAGGGCACTATGGCCATTGCTGCCCATGGTGTAGCCACCACAATCACCAGGTAGATCTCCAGTAAGTTGAACAAGAATCCCAGCACAGACTTCAGCTTGTCAGGGATGACAGAATCAACAGCATCCATGTCTCTGGAGAAGCGGTTCAGCAGGTGTCCAGTGGGTGTTTGCTCAAAGAAGAGCATTGGGCATCTCATGACATTGCTCAGCAGCTGCAGGAAGAGCTGGTGTGAGGCCAGGACACCCCCCAGCAGCACTGCTGCTATGCAGGCAAACCTGCCAAGGGCTGGAAGAGAAAAGAAATTATTACTTCTAAGTCTGAACAAACCCACCTTGGAGTTCTCCTTTGCAAGACGGTGATTTCCACTTAGTCTGTGAATACTGCACCATTCAGTGTGCATTCAGGAAGGTGCAACAGGAATTCAGCCTCTCTGCAGGAATTAAACCAAGCCTCAGAGCTGCAGGGTAAGCTGCCCTTTCTGTAGGGTAGTAACAGAGTGGCCAAAGGCCTTCTAAGCCAGCTTGATGGGAGGGCATGGACTCAGGAACTTAAACATGCAGGACAAATTATTCATCAAAAAATAAGCTTGACTGGGATTATTTAAAATCACTCAGTGATATTTTTTTCTTTTTAAATAGAGTGACTAAAAGAATCGTGGCTATTTTAAAAGAAAAAGATAAAGAAATGTCAAAGTCCACAAGTTTCTCTTCTCTTTTATGTGACCTAAGCCAAGATTTCATTCAGCATGGAGAAGAGCCCCCATTTGCACTTTGACATGATTAATTTATGCTGGAAGGATGAAAAGAGATAAAAAAGAAAAATATTTAGGGTTGGGACCAAGAGTCCAGGAAGCTGAAAGCCCAAGGGTATGCACTTGTTTATATTCTGGATATGGGAAAGGGAGGGGGGAATACAGAGAAAATTTAGGTGAGCAATTGAAACAAACCTTGAACCAGTCCTAATGCAGCAAAGACCCCGAGTCGGAGCTGTGTGTGCTGCTGTGTCCCGTTGAGCACAGGGTCATCAGCCCAGAGGCTCAGCCAGTAGCCCCGTGAGAAGGCCACGGCCTGCTGGCACGTGAAGGACAGGACAATGTACACACACAGGGCCAGGCCTGTCGCCTTCAGGTAGGCTCCATACACCCCAGCACTGACCTGCAGAGAGGCAAGTGGGGAGAAAGAGGAAGGGAGGTTGGGAGGATGGAGGTTGTCAGCAAAGAAAAGCAGCTCTGAAGCAAGGAATGATTTATTATGGCACTTCTGGGTTATATGTCACAGCCATAGCAACAAGATTCTTGTTTTGTTTTTCCTCATGGATGAATAATGAAGGCATACTTACAGAAATCATTAATGAATGATCATTATCAACTGATGAACGTTATGCAATAGGCTCATGTTACTTCTGAAATGCATGTAAGGCTTTCTTTGTCAGGCAGTGGTTTTCGTGTGGTGTTGGTGTGAGAGAGAACTATCATTTTGACACTGGGTGCTTGTGTGGGGGCCTGCTGATCAGGAGAGGTGAGGAGATCCCAGTCTGGCAAGTGCTGAGGTTCCCTAAATAAAAAGCTGCCTCTCTTGGGCTTTCTGACTTCTTGCTCTCATTTATTCTCAGTCTAGTATGTCCTTGTCTCAGTTATAGGGTAAACTTGTACAGCTCAGCTGCCTCCCCTGGCTCTGGTTTAGCAGAGGCAGGGAGCTGACCTGCCTGCCATGAGCATGTTGTCCCCATGGAACGTGTCCCTGCCTCTGCAGGAAGGTGCTGTGCTTACCCTGCCATGCTGAGTTGTCTCTGCCTTGGTCAATCCTCCCCTGGTGGCTGCAGCACTGGTACAGTCTTGGCTCACAGGAATGGTTTCCCTTCCCACAGCAGGTTTTACTGAATCACCACTTCATGAAGAGAACAAAAATCCTTTTAATTCTTAACCACCCATCCACCCCTAAATCCATGCCTATTTTGAGGGCTGCAGTTTTCAGGGTTCTCCAGAGTGACCCCAGCCTTTGTCCATGTTTGTCACAGGGACTGGGCTCTGTCAAGCCACTGAGGAGCAGAGGCTTAAAGCATTCACTCTCTGGGATGAGTCTGACCTTACAGTCCCACAGGGAAGTCATCAGCAACCAACCTGAGCTCTGTTCTGCCTCCTTGTGAAATACAGAAGAAATATCAGTCACCTTCCACATTCAGGAGCAGGTTTTTATTCTTCAGTTTTGCCTGTTTGTTCTTGTTATTAATTTACAGCTCAATCCCAAACCTGTATCATACTCAGTAAAACCCTCCATGTAGGCTTGTGTGGGCTTTTGGAGACTGCTTTAAGCTTACCTGAGGGGTTTCTCCTGAGATGGACAATTCCCAGTGATGACAGTGCCTTTGGTGTCTCCCATAGCTGTGAAATAAATGTATTTTTTCTAAATGATTTAGAATCCTGTTTTGTCCTATATAGCCTTTGAAAGACAGGTAATATGGAGGAAAGAGCCCATTAAAAATTGTTTCTAAAGGTAGAAATATCAAGGTGAGCCCTGAAGAGTAGCACATATCGTGGGTAATAATTTACTGCATGATTATTGTCTACTAATATGGATTCAAGAACCAGTTTTGAGGTGATGAGTCAGCTGATTAGTCAGGCATATTTTTCCCCATACAAAGCAACACCTTACTGTGATTGGATCCCTGCTTCAAATGTCCATAATAAAACAGATGTGATATGGAGGGAACAATTGACTGATAGACCTAGGAAGAATGATTCCAACCCATCTGGTTACCTGGAAAACCAGCACGTGGCTTCTCCTCTGCAGTAACATGTGAACGAAGAAATTCTGCAAAGGCCCCATTTCTCTGTAGAAGCTCTTGGTAGGAACCAGTTTCTGAGATCATTCCATCCACCAGAAAAACAATGTTGTCCACTTGAGGCAAAATGTTAATTGTGTGAGTCACCAGCACTCGAGTCTGCTTGAATGAGGAGGGAACAGTTACAATTGTTCTGCTGTCAGTACTGCTATCAGTATTTCAGGATCAAATTTAGACCTCAAAAATTCACCAGCCTGAATGGAATTAAAGGGCATTTCCTTTTATTTACATTTCTGAGCATATTTGCACAGATAATTGGAAGAAAGGACATAATAAAAGCAATTTTTCCCTAGATAAATTGGCATATTCTGCATTTCTAATACACCATCAAGCCCTTTGAGTACACCTTAAGTCTGACATATTCTTCTTAGCCAGTCATTCTGTTTCAATACAATAATTATATTCTGATACTTGCAACCAATTCTCATGGAGAGAAAGGTACTTATAATCAGGTATGTTTGTTTTAATTGGATTTTCCAATGCAAGAAATTGCCTTCTTCCTGTTTTCCTTCCATAATGTGAAACTAATCAAGTGTTTCTAGGCAATTTATAGTATGACTCCAATAGAGCTGCCCTAGCATCCCTTCTCATGTAACTATGTTTATTATCCAGATTGCTTGACAGCAGATGAATACCAAGGAAAAACAAAACACAACCCATGCAAAAAATAATGGAGGAGAAGTGTTTAAGTGATGAAAACTGTAAAGTGCCACTGAACTATTCAAAAATAATGGGATTAGACATCATGGTGATAGAATTTAGAAAAGATCAGGCAGCTCTTCTGAACTATGCTAGAAGTAAATTTCAAAAGGAGGGAAGGATGTCCACAGAAGAACTGTGAAAAGAACAAAAAAACTGTAAACTTGCTGTGGAAGTAAGGCTGGCACTAGGCATGTGGTTTGCATGAGGATAAAGACAGCCTTCCTCCTCCTGGGTGAGATTCCCTGCAGGACTTGCAGGTGCTGTGTGGCCTGCAGAGGTTCTCCAGTCCTCTGCTGCCACTGTCAAAAAGCATTTGTGAGCCTTTGATAAACTGAGCAACCCACCCGACAGGAAATATTTTGGGGGCTCTGCTAAGTAGAGACATTGTGCAATTTTTTACAGTTCAGGTTCATGGCACACCTTGTCCTTCAGTAAACCCCTGGGTCCAAGGACATGCTCAAAAATGTGCTGCCCAACGTGGGCATCAACAGCTGACAGGGGATCGTCGAGCAGGTAAATCGAGGCCTTCTGGTACACGGCCCGGGCAAGGCTCACCCTCTGCTTCTGCCCTCCAGACAGGTTGATGCCCTGCAAATACATTGACTCTGTTTATTCCAAAGCTACTGCGTATTTCCCAACTGCTGGCTCCCTTTTACACTGAGCCTTTATGACTTCCTTGATTTTAAATCAATCAATCTCCCTCCCTCCCCACCACAGGGCTCTTGCAGAGCCAGAGTCTCTTCAACAACTCCTCTCTCCTGCAGAAGAGCACCCAAGAACAACCAGGATGTGATGATTTTTGTCTTAAACATCTCTCATATCTCTGGTTAATCTATTTGTCAGAAGGTGGCTTAAATTAAATCACATCATGGCCCAAGTTTCCAGAAATTCCTGAGCACCTGCCTCTTGTGAGTTTATTTTTGTGTTTTCATCACAGCTCCCAAAGCTGTAGTTACTCAGGGGCAGATGTTTTAAGCAGGACACCTGAAGCTGTGTTACTGAGGGAAAACTTGTCCAAAACATAAACCCAAGGCAGTACCTTTTCTCCTATTTCACTCTTCTGCCCTGCAGGAAAGGTCTCCAAATCAGGTTGTAGTGCACAAGCCTCTGTCACTCTTTTGAACCATGTTTGATCCATCTCTTTCCCAAAGAGAATATTATCTTCCACTGAAGCATTTAGAACCCAAGCTTGCTGGGGGACATAGGCTGCAGTGTCCTAGAAAAGTGGAAGAATGTTAGCAAACTTTTCCATAAGCTCAACTTGACACTGTGAGAACCCATCTTTGAAGAAAAGCTCTCTCAGTTATGGAAATCTGGAATTATCACCACTGACAGTTCTAAGAAGGCTTTGCAAAATATGAGTCTGCACGGTTACTGCCTTACAGGGGAGTAAACAGAGGTGCAAGTACAGGATGCAATTTACCAGGAGGACACTTCAGCTCACTGTCAGAGGGGGAAATAGAACTGGATCTTTGAAGTACTGTTCCAGCTCCTATTCCCAAAGTTCAGGCTCATCTGAGAGGTCAGCAGCCCCTTCACATAATTAAATGTGACTGATACATACAACCTGTGTTAAAATTCAGCAGTAAAAGGCTTTTCCTCAAGTACCTGATGCAGTGCTCAATACCTCACAGTCCCTGGGAGCAGCCAAATGATAGAAGCAAATGCTGAGGGGGAAATTCACCTTCAGGGTCACGCAGCCATCCGTGGCCTGCAGCTCGCCCAGCACCGCTGCCAGCAGGGAGGACTTGCCTGCACCCACCTGCCCCACCACAGCCAGCAGAGAGCCCTGGGGCACACTCAGCTCTATGCTGTGGGGAAAAGATCAGCCTCTTACCACATTTTAGACAACACTTTCTGAAAAGAAAACAGTTGTAATAAATAATTGTAATTGTTATCAAAATTCATGCTATTGTTGGGTACATATCGAGTAAATCCCCTGATTTCATCCCTTCAGACCCCTCCAATCAGAAAGTCTTTGTCCACATCCCCATCTGAGTTTCACACCCAGATTCCCACTCTGGAGATAGGCTAGCCCAAAGCACTGGATGTAGAACATTCCTGAACACCAGAACTTTTCAAAACTTTTCTTTTCTAAAATGACAATGCCTTTTGAAATAAGCATGTAGTGGTGTCATATATAATATCTACATTCCATCTGTTCTGGCTTTTTTGCCTTAAATCACTGTAATTCTATTTTTGGGCAAGAAAATTGTATAAAGAAAACAGTCTCCATATAATAAGGCAACGTCTAGATACAGGCACTTTCCCATTTATGTACTTCTCAACATAAAAGCAAAATTATATCTTATCCGATTTTATAATTTTCAGAATTCAACACTGAATATGAAGCAAACTCAGAAGCCTTTGGTTTCACTTAGGCCCTGAGGAACTGGTTCATCCAGCATCCAGCCTGACCTATTTTTGAGAGATAACTAAGGGTAAGTCTGTACCTTCTAAGACAAGGAGAACTTTCTTTGCTCCAGCAAAAAGTCCCATTTCTTATGGTGATACTTGCCTGTACTGAAACATGAAGAGAGACAGACCACTTGTAAATGCAAAGATAGCTACAGAAATGTTGCAATTTATGTGATTTTATGTTTCAGTGTGTATTTATGATACAGAAGATCAACCTTTATTATGAAAAAAAGAGGTAAATCACCAGATTAGATTTCATTTTAAGAAATAATGAGGCCAGAGAGATAAAGTGACAGAGGAAAATATTTTTCTCTTGACTATGGTATACACCCTTAGAAGCTGAACAAAGGAAATTACTCCTCTTATAAGATGAAAGTGCTAACATAAAAGCTCACCACAGCCAGAAGTGTTTCTGCCTGAGCTCTCAGGATTCAGCTCTTCCAGACTCAGAAAAGCTGCCAACCGGTTCAAGGAAACTTTGGCCTGAAATGAAGCAGCACACAGAAGAAAATAAGATTTAGAGTAGAAAGGGAGCAAAAACCCAAAGTGGACATTCAGCCTGAAGACCCACTTAGAATATTGACTAGTGCTATGGTGCAGATGCTGTAAGCTTAGATGGCCAAAGGCAGCTCTTCCTTATGTTACCTGCCTTTATTTCCATTTAGCTTAGGAAAACCCTCATTTCCTTCCCTGTGCTCCTGGTTTAGTGAAACTGGTACTTTTTCATCCAATTCTTCCTGCAATCTTTCCAGTGATTGCTTTTGTACATGAAATTCTGTGACAGTCTTGGAGTGTAAGAGAGAAATTAATTTTCTAATTTCTAACTGAACAGTGAATAGCTTTTCTCTCTGGCCTGGACTAAGGTCTCCCCTAAGGAGATTTTTCTCCACCTATTCTGATTTCTGTGATTAAAAACAGAACTGGAAGCCCCTCTGAGATCTCACGGTGCTGATCTAATTTGTGCTGAGCTACAGAAGACTTAGAAGCAATTATTGTTGAGTATTTTGTCAATATAAAGGAGCCTTTCTGAAAAGTAATGCCACAAAGCACCTTTAGCTGCAAGCCCTCGCACTTCACTGTTTCACAGTGGCAATTAAATAGCTGATGTGCAGAGCCCTAAGAAATCCCTGCCTTTACCTGTTAATGGGGATATGTAAAAAAACCCTTATGGCCAAAGGGAGAGGAACAGGGCCTGCAGTTCACCTGGACAGCAGCATTGATGGAGAAGGGCAGGAAGGAGTGGGCAGTGTTGAGGATGTTGATCAGAGTTAAGGACACAAAGGCCTTCTCAGCATCCAACACGTGTGTGTTGTCCACCAGGGTGTACACAGCAAACATGACAAATGTGATCTGAAAGGGAGCAGAGGACAAGCAAACCACTTGCTTCAGAATGGTTCAAGGGCGACAGGCCCCTCAAGACTCTGGGACCCATTTGGTTAAATCCAGGCTGTCACCTCCAGGTGTCTGTCCTGCAGGTACCACAGGCAAAGGTCTGGCCTGTTGGTGACACAACCAAGTTTGGTCACTGGATGTTTGTTCTGCTTTAAGGAGGTTTTGGTGCAGCAGCCACAGCAACTCCTGTGGCCTCCAGCTCCTCCAGGCAGATAAAATCTTAAGCTGTCCACAGGAAAAGTCTGTCCAGGCAGGACAGACTTTTTTCCCAAAGGAAAAGGGAAGTAACAGCACATTTTATGTAGGAAGGTGATCCACTCACCAGGAAAGTTGACGAATGGAAAGAAACTAGGGATGCTGAGAAGAGGATCTGAGATCTTTTTAAGGCCTGAAGTTCTTGCTTTCGGATTCCAAGCAGTTTTTCCATGAAGGTTTTCTCCCAGCCATACAGTTTGATTACTTTAATGTTATTGAGAATGGCATCAGTGAGTTTGGCCCTCTCATCCTTATGTTTCATCTGGGTTTCCTGTAATAAATGTTTGAGTTTTATCATTTAATAGGTTGAATGTTTAATGGTGCAATTATTCTGAAGAAAAATACCTTATTCCTGCCTCCAAGTCCTGAATACATTTCCCTGCAGTTGAGCTGTGTATACTGTTTTGCTTATGAATCTTTCAGGCTGGGAAATATTTTACTTTTCATCTTCAGAGCTTTATTTTTACTGGCAGGACATAAAAACAACATAAGAGCAGGGCAAACATAGTAAAAGGCTGAATATGGAAGAGCTTACTCTAAATTTCAAGAAACTTTGCGGGCTTCAAATCCTCCTATGTTACTTCAGACAGTCTTGGTAAGCATGAATAATAAATAAAAGTAATCACATAACTCAGTAAACTAGTTGTATGAAGCAAAATGTACCTGAAACTGACTCCTCTTCTTGGTGATTACAAAATTCAGAGGCAAAAGAAAAAGAAATACAGCAATTGCAGTCAAGGCAGATGGCCCTAGAAGCTGCCAGGAGACAAAAGGAAAAAGAAGTAATTCTGGTAATGATTAGGAAAGACTGTTTTTTGTTCCCTTGCTTACCCTCCCTCTTATTTGAACTTGTGCATAACACCCGTCTGGCTAAGCCTTTACTCTAATCTTGCCTTTGCCCTTCCTGGGAGTTGTGCTCCTAAGCACTGTGGATTGTTAGCTCTCCAAGCAGGATAACTCCTGTCATCAGGCTGTGCTGAATTTATTCGCTCCCTTGTTAGGAACTGGATGGGCGCTGAAGGCGATCCAGGGGCACGCTGGCAATCCGAGCCATGCCCGCTCTCCCGTCCGTCCCTGGACGCGTCCACAAGGACATCTTGTGGCTGCACAGAGTAACTGACCCCACACAACACCAGGCTTTCCTTAAATAAACCCAAACCCTCAGCAAAGCATTCTTGCAGCATCTGCGTGAGATAAAATGGTGGCGTTGTCCTGTGCCATTATCTTGGGACAGCTCTGAGATCCCAGCGTTCATAACAATTCTGTATCAACACTTGTTTTTCATGGCTTAGTTACATCTGCCTAGGGATGGCTGGAGAGGGGAGTGCTGGTGGGCACAGAGTTACAGGTATTGTCTGCACAAATGGTCTGTGAACACCAGCAAAGAAAGTGGAATTATGCTCCAACCAACTCCAATTCAACCTGTCAACATTGTTAGAAAAGGGATGATGACTTCTCACCAGTCTGTACCATGGCTACTGATTTTCACAAGTCACAGCATCCTGCCAGGCACGAGGCACAATCCATTCTGGGTGGTAAAGGAAGGCCTCAAAGGCCTCTGGAAAGCTCCTGTGAATCATCTGTCTCTATACTGCTCATACTTCCATTTGCCAAAAACAGAGACTAAAACAACAGGGCTCTGTACTGCTAAGGAAATACCATACATGGATTAAAAATGGATCTTTTAGTTTACCATCCATTATTTCTAATTCAGGTTTTGCTCTCTCCTTACTAAACTCCTTGATATGTATGAAATTCAAAGCATCCAATACTCTTTCTGAATGGCATGTAACTTTGCTTCAAGCCCTTTCACTGATCTTGTATTAGTCAGGCTTCAGGATGAAGTATGTCAAGTTGCTATTTCCCATTGTGTTCTGGGACTGTGCCAAGGAGCTGGATCTGGACTTTCAGTCTACACTGGGCAACCACCTTTTGGTTGTAAAGAGAGGTAACAGGAAAATCTGAAGCAGAAGTTTATCAGTCAGCTCACAATAACATACTCAGTCTCCTAAAGGAGACTGGTTGCTGAATACACAGGTGAGGTGATGGACTAAAGGATCAGACAAGGATTCTACATCAATAAAAATATCTTTCAGGAAGAAAAGTGAATGCACTATGCTACAGAACTAAGAAAAATATGCCAATTTTATGTAATTCAAACCAGTAAGTAGAATTTTGAAACCTCCTTTTTCCTTTGATATTTAGAATAGAAAGGAATTGATAAATAGTGTCGTATTTTACCTGCCACAAGAAGACAAAGCAGATGATAATCCGAATGGGAGCCAGCCAGGTCCCATTAAAATAGATAATCAGATCCATTAGCTTCTGCACATCTACAGATACCAGATTAACAATTTCACCTGTGGTTGCTGCTTTCCTTGAGGCACTTGACATAACCAGGATCTAGACAGGGCAGAAAGAAAGAAAAGACATAATCAAACAACAGCTTTGGTCCAAAAGTCAAACAACATTCTTTTCCTCATAGAGAACAAAGAGAGGGAGAGAAATGTGAAATCCCAGCTGTTGAAACCATGCTACTGCCTGGGCCATGTGACTTCACTTTGAGATGCAGCATTTACTCCTTTTCCCTAACCATCATTTACAGCATAAGAAAGTTCATGTTGATTTTCGCTCTTTCCTTTTCTTGGCTTTTCCTTCTTAGGGAAGCTCTGAAAAATGTACTGTAATGTACTGCTCAGAGATGATTATAAGACAGCCACATCCTAAAACTAATGACATCTCCCGTGACATTGCTATGAGCTATGTATGTAATTTCTGCTAAGGCAGGGACAGAAAAAAGCAAAGCCAAAACAGGAGCTGCAGCCTCACCTTCCTGTACACAAGCCCTGTTATTGCAGTTCTCAGCCTCAGCCCCAGAACAAGGCACATGTACATGTAACGTTGCTCAAACAGAGTCTGCAGACAGCTCAGCAGGAACATGCTGAAGGCATAGAAATAGCCAAGCCAGCTTGGGGCTGCCTCATCTTCAATGAACTTCAGGAAAAGGCTGCAAGACAGGAGCAATGTGTTGTTGAGTCCACACAGAAATGATGAAATATCAGACACACAAAAATAAACTGGCAGAAATATTGGTGATTTTTCTGTATTCTCTCTGGCTCAGTAAATAGTAGAAGAATTGGAACATATAATATCCTGATTTTTGAAATCTAGCCACTCATGGTTTTGAAGCAATCTCTGATCTCAGCATCCTCTGTGGATAGACCTCATTTCCAGTGTTAAGGATGGCTCCTGATTTTCATGAATTTGTCAGAAATATGCAAAGTGGTAGCTGTAATCTAAGGGAGTCATTGGCATTTCCAGAATTTCTCCTAATCTTAATGACTAAGAAAGGATTTTGCCCATGAAAATATAACGTAATGCAGGTTGGTGTTGTACCAACAGAACCCACAAAGCATTTTATCAACTAACAAAACTATTTAAGATGTGTAGGATGTAAAGCTGTGCTGTTTATTAGCCAGGGAACATGGAGCCTTTAGACTACAGCAAGTGGCAAGTGATGTGATATACAGAACCATCAAATAACTCCTGTTCTAGTGAAGTTGTCAAATGGCTTGGTGCATCCTGTCCCTCATACAGTGGCTTTGTGTCTTTTCCTCCTGAATTGACAGCGGGTTTAGCACCAATGAGCTCCTTCCATCAGCAAGAGCAAATTTCAAGAGGTCGTTGTTTGTGTGTCTGTGGGTGCTGACAGACAAATCTCTGAGCTCATGCACACAGCAATCTTGTACATATGACAGAAATACATCATAAATGTGCACATACCTCAGCATTTTCGGGGTGGAGAACAAGAAGACATCACAGATAACTAAGCAGACAGTGCTGAGAAGGAAATAAGTTCCAAACATGCTCCAAAACATTCTCAGTAAGGGCCCCCTCTGACTGTGCTTTGATTGCAGTAGAGCCTCTGTCTCTTCAGCTTCTGCTGTGCCACTTTCAGTTTTCTGACTCTTTTTAAATGTAGCAGACTCCATTTTCCTGAAGGAAGAAACAACGAGAAAGTTACCTACAACTGGAGAAAGCTTGGGAATTTCATACTTTCAAAAAATCACAAAGTAATCTCACACTGAGTCTTATCTCAAGTCCAGTATAAAAGCTCATCAAAAACTGACCTCTCTCACAGAAAGTTAGTTCTGTGCTTCCAGGAGTGGAATAGATCATTTAGAACTGCTCAGCTGAGCCCATGATGTGCTCTCCAGATCAAATACTCACTGCTGGGTTCTGCTCTGACAATTCTTCCACTCTCTTTCTGCCCAGGCAACAATTTCTTCAGAAGAGTCCTGCTTCCTCACTGGCCACAAGTCATCCACCCCCAAGGGCTGCTGAGAGCCTTTCCAGAGGAGCCTGGAGGACAGAGAGTGCAGTCAGGGGAGCACAGCAGGATCTGTGGTGTGTGGGACACTTCCAGAGCACAGGGGCATCAAGGCAGTGCACCACAGAGAGCACACAGGCATCACAGCCCTGCTCAGGACTGTCCTGCTCCACAATGAACATGAATGTCCAGGAACAGCAGTTTTGCTTTGAATCCCTAGGCTATCTTCTGTGGGGATTTGCCAGTCATCCCTCATTTCTAATCCATACTGAGAGTCTTGGGTAGTGGAGAATAAAGTCCAGTTTAACTTTCTCTGGGCTCCATGAAAGGCAGATGAGACCTGATCACAGTGGACATTAAGGATTGTAATTGTTTTACTTCTGAATGCTCAGCAGCACACTGGGCCTATGCCATCTTCACAGTTTTCCCCTTTCCCAGCGTTTCTTACAGCAAGGTCTGGCAGGCAGAGAGGGCTGTGGTTGGTGTACAGTGATTTTTTTGAGATTGATGAGATCTGTTTCAAGATTGGGAGGGCAGAAGAGAATTATCTAGAATCACAAATTTGTGTTTTAAACTATTTGGAAAAAAGTAAATTGATTTTTTATAATTTGGTCCTGTGAGAATACCTCACAAGAGAAATAATTTAAAGAAATAATTTAAATCTTCACTCCATAAGCTAACTCAGGGGCTGAAATATTTCCTACTGACTGCCATCTACACCGCCTCTGATCTCTGATGCTGCTGCTTTTTTCTGATACTGTAGCAAAACCCCATCTTCTGTTTTCTTACCCAGAGAACCACCAGTATGTGATTTTGGAAAGAAAAGAGCTGCTGGCTTCTGGGCACTGATTCTGATGGGAGAGAAAACATGTGTGATATTTATATATAGAAAAGGGCATGTGTCAGATGAATATAGTTCCCTTCTGTGCTTCCCCAGGAAAAGCAATCAGAGTTATCCCCCCTCCCCATTCACTGAACCAGAGTAAGTGTATTGTGGAGGCTCAATGGGATTGGGAGATTTTGGAGAATTTGACTTTGCATAATGTCTCAGATGGAAGAACAAAGAATAAAATTCTTCATAACCAAATACATTTATTTTCTTAAGCACAGAGCTTTTCCATTCTCATGCCACCAACACAGTACTGCAGCACAGGAGAGCAGCACTAGGGGAAGCAAGAGAAGCCCTATCCACTGGTTTCAGTGACAAGAATCATGAGTATGGATAGGTTTTTAGTTTTAAAAAACTTACATAGAGAGACAGATCACTGTTATCCCAAATTCTGCCAATTACCTTTTAAAACTGTCTGTTTTTTACAGAATGATGCATCTTATATTACCCAAACAATCATGTGCCTGTTAAAATCCTGTTTCAGCAATGAAGCAAAGCATTAGGAAAAGCTACCTTATACTTACAGGATTGTTGTCAGCTTTAGAGAAGAAGGGAGGATGATCAACAAAGCAGAATAGCACAAGTTCTCCTAGCACCAGGCCAGCATAAAGGAAAGTTGTAACATGGTGGAAATAGTCTTCCAGGAAGCCCTAAGGAACAGAATACTGGTGAAGATGAGATAAGAACCTTTATGTTTAACCAGCAAAGAAAAAGCTTCTCATATTCTACCTCTGCAAATAAACATCTGCCACAAATATAAAGTGTCATGAATCATTTTTCTCAGCACATATTTTAAAAGCAGAATTTGATTCCCCCTCTTGCAGTCAATGAGACAAAACCAGCCCTGTTGTTTAGAGTCTCTGCAGTCTGCACATTAAAGGTGTGTGATCTCACTTACTCTTTCCAGGGCATGATGAATTTTGGAATTAAACATCACAAGTGCAGCCATAAATGAGAGCAGCCAGTAAATCAATAGGACCCCTGAAGACTGGATACCCATCATTCTTTCTGCTTGGGTAAGGAACAAGGCAAGGACCTGTGAGGAAGTACAAATTTGTCCAAATAAATACCTGGTAATGGAATGCCAAACATTGTTATCACATTAATGAATACAATAGAGAAAAATCAGTTAGCTTCTTGGCCAAACATTTCAAGATGTTGAGAGTTGCAGTATTGTTCCTAAGAGGCTAACACTGAAAAGCTGTTATGTGCAATTTTGCACTCAAGAATCTCTACAGAGAAGGCAAGAAATAAAATTACAATTGGGCAACAGGCTGGAAGGATTTAGGCTATGAAGATGCAATGACAGAAGGGGAGCATAGGCACTTATTCATGGAACAGAAATCACATTTCATTCTAAACCATACTAAATCACATACTGTAGTTATGAGAAATGAAATCTTGTCTCATTGTTGTGAGACCTCTTCCTAAACCTTACTGAAACCTCAGCTCCTGCCGGGTGTGCTCTGCCCACAGGGTCTGCCCCAACCCCCTGATGTGTCACACAGCAGAGAGGCACAGAGTCCATTCCCAGCCTTCCACTCCCCATCACCCAAATCAGTGCTCAGAGATAGTGAGAACCACGGGAAATACAAGCTCTGTCCCAGGAGGGCTAAGCTTGGCCATGTGCAGACAAACAAGGGGGAGGAATTACCATTGTGATTCCCACCACAGCAGGGCTAATGAAGAATGCTGGGCTCCGTGGGATTCCTTGGCTTTTCTCCCACACCATGAAGAAGACATTAGAAAAACACAGGATTACTAGGATGAATCCAAGGGCCTGGGGCAGAGACAAAAAAACACACACTGGAATGAACTGAAATGCTGGGACAATCTACCAAACTGAATGATCCAAGCTGCCTGGGCGGTAAGACTGGAGAGGTGGAAGATCAGGTTTGAGACAGGAAATGTTATGAGAAGTGTCAGGGAATCAAATGGAATAAATCATATCTTCCTAAAATATATGATTTATACTGACCTGAGCTGGTAAACGTCAAAAAACCCCACAGACATGGATCATCAGGAAAGAATGAATAATTTAGGGAAGTTAAGCTCTGCATCAAAGGTGAGATAATTTTAGGACCAAACCCTATGCCTTTACCATTTTGGCTTTGAAGATGTGGGACATCCTGATGTAGCCTTTGTTTCTGTGTCGGAGATACCAGTAGTAGAAAGGAAAACAGATCCAAAGATAGGCACAAGGGATCCAGGCAATGATGGAGCTCTGGAAGCACCAGGTCAGTCCTGGGATGTTTGCATGCCATGTCTGGTTCCAGTCCTGAAACAGAAACAATGCAGAAGTGAAGAACATGATGCAGAGCAAGGCTGGGGACAGGAATCCATGATGGAAAGAGGAAGCAGATAATGACTCGCAAACTATGACGGGAATTTATCAACCTTAGGATGGAAATCTATACGAGTCCGGACTGATGTACTCACTAGAGCCCTTTTAAAGGCATTTCTGTAGTGGGTCCGGGCTCTGTCCTCACTCGTAGCTCATCACATTCACTGTAGCTGAACACATTCACTAGCTGAGAGCTACTAGCTGTAGCTCATCACATTCACTGTCTGTTCGGCCTTCGGGCGAACACTCGTCCCGGGGAGGCAAAGTCCGCGCCACAGAGCCCCTGAGGCAAACACAACCTCCCGCATGCTGGCGGAGCGTGCCCGCCTCCCCTCAGAGCCGCGCTCCGGCCCGCGGGGCTCCGGGGCTCCGCTCCGTGCCGCGGCCTCACCGCTCACTCACCCGGGGCCCGCACAGCGCAGGGCCCGCACCCATGGGCGCTCCGGCCGGGACCCTCGGCCCGGTGCCCGGCGGCGTTTCCTGGCTGGGCAGAGCTCCGATCCCGCCGGCCGTGGCAGCGACAGCGGAGAGCCCCGTTTAGCCCCGTTCGGCCCCGTTCAGCGCCGTGCGGCCCCGTTCAGCGCCGTCCGGCCCGTCCCGCTGCGGCCAAAGTCCGGCCACGGCGGCGGCAGCAGCGGGCTCCGAGGCGGAGCCCCGCGATCGCAGATCACAGGAGCGCTCGAAGCACAGACACTGAGCGTATGTTAGAAAGGAGACGCTGTTTATTCTTTACAAATTCAGCATGCCAAGAGAGTAACACCAATAGTTTATTACAGTAAAATTTACATGAACACGCCTACCTAAGACACATTCTCCACCTATCTGATGCATATGTATATTGACAGAACTTTGCACAGTGCTTGAAACACAGAATTCTCTTTATTGAGCAACTTCTGTTGTATAAATTATCTGACCTTAGTTACGTTCACAAAAAGTGAGAACATACACGTTGAAGACGACAGCTCCCTTCGTCAAAGCGACCTGGCACCAGCGACGCCTACAAAGGGCGCGAGGGTGCAGCTGGGGACGGATAACCGCGGCCGGAGGAACCACCGGGATGGGGGCGGGCCGGGATAGGGGGCCGGGCCGGGATAGTGGTCAGGGCCGGGATAGTGGTCAGGGCCGGGATATGGGGCTGGGCCGGGATATGGGGCAGGGCCGGGATCGGGGCCGGGCCGGGCCGGGCCGGGGCGTGTCCAGCGGGCAGTGGCGGCAGTCCTCCGGGCCGGCAGGCGGCGCT
>VWYP01012449.1:647036-672624 GCA_013400435.1 Pycnonotus jocosus | reverse complement strand
GTGCCCTGGCGCGGGGCTCCGAGGATATCGTCGTGGGCTGCGGCGGCTTCGTCAAGTCCGACGTAGAGATCAACTACTCCCTGATCGAGGTGGGCGCCGCCGGCGGCCCCGGCTGCCTGCCGGGCGTGCCGAGCGCTGCCGCCCGGGCCGCGGTCACAGGTGGCGGTGGAGCTGCGGCTCTTCACCCTGGCACTCTGCAGTCTGCTTGCTATAAACCCTGTCCTGCTGCCCACCGGCACGGCTGCTGCTGTGTGACAGCACTGGGTTAGAGAGTGCCTTTTAAAAAAAATATCTTTGTGTCTGTTTTGTTTGCTTCTTTTAGATTAAGTTATATACAAAACACGGTACTCTGAAATACCAGACAGACTGTGCTCCGAACAATGGGTATTTCATGATTCCCCTCTATGACAAGGTAAGACACAAATACCAGCAGCTGCCTCCACCTCGATCTGCTGGCAGATTAAATCTCACAGCAACACCCACCCCATGAAACATTTGAATCAGGACATAATTTAGTTTGGTTTCGATCAAAGTTTCAACTGTTTCTTTTTGTGATGCAACCACTTCATTTCACAGTGCTGATTATTAAGAGAAAAGCCAGCTAACTGTAGCTGCAGTGTTGCGTTTGTGCTGTTTATTGGAGTGACTGCAGCACTGGGAGCCTGAATTCCTGCCAGCAGCTGTGTGCTGTAGCTGTACAAATACTGCCCAAAAAGTACAGTCTCCTCCAGAGTACAGATAAAGCTTTCAGATTTTTTACCTATAGAAATGGAAATAAATGTATATGAGCAGGTGTTTTGGTATGACTGAATTGAAAATCACCTGAATGGGTAATTGCAGATATTAAAAATGTTTTAAGGAAATAATGATTCAGAAAGCTCGGAATGTATCAGTAATTTGATATCTACTTAGACTGGAAAGGTGTTTACATTCAAATTAAATTAAATACAAGATACTCTTTGATGGTCAAGGTGTTTTGCTCTTTTAAGGAGCTATTTAACTTAGGGTTCAGAAGTAGAAACACAAAATGGTTTGGGGTGGAAGGCACCTTTACAGGTCATCTAGTCCAGCCACCAAGTTATTCCTTCCCTTCCCAATCCAAGAATGTAACATGCTTTCTGATCCTGGTGGTTTCATTCTTAGGCCTTTGAGCCTTTCCAGGGATGCACAGAATATATGAGGCAGAACACATGTGGTACTCTCTGATACAAAAGGATCCATATATTGATTGATCCCTTTTGGATCAGAGCTTTTGAAAGGATTGGAATTTTGTTATCCTGTGTCTGGGCAGAGTGGTTGAGTACGACCCAACGAAGTATCAAGGGCTGATTTAGAGCCCTTCTCTTGGGGCAGGTGGAGGTAGATTTGAACACTTTCTAGCACTGAGTTGCTTGACTGTGAGCCAGGTTTGTGCTGGAAGCAGGATAAACGTGGTGATGCTTCATTTCTTCTCTTGGCTGGATGTGAGCCCAGCATCCCAGCCTGTCTGGGTAGATATGGCTGATGCTTTGAGCAGAGTATCGGGCAGGAGGAAGGGAGAAGGGTGGAGAATGGTACACTGGAGTCTCGTGTTCCTCTCTGCAGCATGATGCTTGTGTTCTGACTTTCTTTTTCATCCCTTAGCTGAATTTAGATCAATGAAGACAGTTATTGCTTTTTATTTTTTAGGGGGATTTCATTCTTAAAATTGAGCCTCCCCTAGGGTGGAGTTTCGGTAAGTGCTTGTATGTCTTCTTACAATAGTACACTGTATCTGCTGTGTGGGATTTATCTCTAACTTGCAGCTGGCAGGGAAAATGGAGCACTTTTCCAAACCTCTAAACCATACTGCATGGTTTAATAACTGAAATGTACTTACTGTTCCAGGGGAGAGTAAAGCTGAGTGGTAGACACTGACAAAGTAACCCTTGAACTGATTTGGAGGAATGTGGATTTTTGATAAAAATGGCTGCAGCAGGAGGAGGGAAAGAGGATTTTTAGCATCAGGATTTGGGGGTGCTTTCACTTTGCTGAATAAAGACTTTCAGAGCAGCACTTGCCATGCTTGAATTAATACATTTCTGTGACACTTGTGTAAAGCTGAAGCAGAGTTTTTTTGCGGTTGCTCTCTCACTGTCTGTCATGCTGTTTGTTCTTCTCTTCCAGAACCAACCAGTGTAGACATCCATGTGGATGGCATTAATGACATTTGCACAAAGGGAGGCGATATTAACTTTGTGTTCACAGGATTTTCTGTGAATGGAAAGGTTAGACTCCTTTGTCTTTATTTATCCCATCTTATGCTAATTCAACCTTCATAAAAACATTCAGATTCAGCTCTACATGTTATTTTAATTCATTTATACTTCTGTTTCTTTTTATTTTGACAGGTTCTCAGCAAAGGTCAGACATTAGGTCCTGCTGGAGTTCAGGTTGTACTGAGAAATGCTGGCAGTGACATAAACATACAAGCAACTATTACACAACCTGGAGGAAAGTAAGTGTGGGTGGTGCATACTTAATTCATCTGTTCATTTGCACAAGATCCTTTCAGTGCAGCCATACTGACTGGGACTGTAAGAGTTCTGAAATATTTTTTCTAACATGTGAATAGAGTCTGAGTTGTTTTTGTGTGAACAAATGTTTGTGGGTGTTTCTGAAGAGACAATCCCTTTCTTGCAGGTTTGCTTTTTTTAAAGTGCTTCCTGGCGAATATGAAATCTTTGCATCACACCCTACCTGGATGTTGAAAGAGGTGAGAACCTGCAGAAGTTCTGGTTTGCCTGTTTAGAGAGGAGGGGTCTGCTAGACCTTGTCAAGATCAGTGTGAGGAAGGGGCTTTGTGGGTTCCCAGCGTTACTGGAGTTTTTCTGCATCTAATTCAGGAAGTCAAGAAACTGCCTCGTACAGACCCAGTTTGGAGATAGTGAAGCCAGCCAGGGAAGGACTGGCAAATGAGCTTTTGCTTTCCATCTTCTGATCCTGTATGTTTCGCAAGAATATTGTAGCTCAAATCCTTCCCTCAGAAGACTGCCTCAAAACCAGACTGCTTGGTTTTTGAGGAGCTCTGATATCTTGACCATTTCCTAAATCAGTGAAGCAGGAAAAATACTGTTTTAGGAAGTATCTTTGCTTTAATGTCTTAGTGTCTTGAGTAGCCTGGGGACCCTCTGAGTTCTGCTGCTCTGGCTTCTGTTCCAATTGTTGAATGTGCAGTCTGTGATTATTCTTTAGGTGCTGTAAATGAGACTTGATGCCTGCTTTTCTGAAAATGCTTGTTTCTGTATTTCAGTCGAAGACAGTGGTGCGGGTGACCAGTTCCAATGCTTATGCTGCCAGCCCCCTGATTGTTGCAGGCTACAACGTCTCTGGGTCTGTGAGGAGTGATGGAGAACCCATGAAAGGGGTCATGTTTCTCCTCTTCTCTTCTTCAGTCTCTAAAGAGGTAATGATTGATCAGAACCTTTTCAATATGAGTATGGCTATAAATAAGAAGAACCAAATAGCTTCCAGATTCATATTGCCCTGATACTCATCTGTCCTTCACGAGCTTATACAACCTCTCAAATTGTATTTCTTCATTTGGTTCTTTTGTGTGACTTTTTTTTCCCCCCAGCAAGGCCCTTGTAATCCAATGTGACCTCCATGGAATTATTTCATAATTTATTGTACAGTAGCTGTAATTTGTCTTCAGCTTGACATCTTAATTACTCTTTGCCCTTTTGATGGGAAGACAAAGTTCAACAGCTTCTATTGCCACCTTACAAGTGCGTTAAGATATGAGTGTGAGACTTTTGGTCATGTAGAGCTGAGCTCTGTTCTGCCATGTTAAGCCTCTCCACAGAACTGAAGTCAGTTAAGACACATGATGGAGTTTTGGGGATGTTGAATTTCCCAGTGATCTGTCCTTGCTGCCATAAAGTTGATTATTTGCTGTTTTTTCCTCTCTTACCTATATATGAATTTTTAGCCATGTCATCAAACTTTGCCTCTAAAGTGATTTTATACTTCCCATCACTCATTCACAGTTCAGTATTTTGAACCCTCCTGTAACCCCCTTCCCCCCCAATTAGTTTGTGTGTTCTTATTTGAGATAAAAGGTTGTATTGCATTTATTACTACAGGATGTTGTGGGCTGCAATATTTCTCCTGTGGATGGGTTCCAATCCAGAGATGAGTCTTTATCCTATTTGTGCAATGTTGTATCAAAAGAAGATGGATCTTTCAGCTTTCTTTCTCTGCCAAGTGGGAAATACACTGTGGTAAGTGGCTAGAAATTCACTGCTTGTCTATTCAGTGGGCTGTTAACTTTCATTTTCTAAACCAGAGTGTGCTATTGCCACCTCCTCTCCTTTAAGCTGCTTCCTTTTCTTCCTCTTCTCTTTCTTACGTCTGGATGGTGTGGGAGCATGTTCCCTGTGCACTGCCTGGAGTGATGGTCCTGCATTCTCAGTCTGTGTGCTCTGCAAATGAGGTTCAGGTTTCTCTGACTCCTTTAATCCTTCTAGCAATCATGCAATCTTCTGTCTGTAAGTTCTTGCACATCATAATATGCTGTATTCTGACTAGGGGGTTATTTCCCCATCTTTTCTGGTAATTTCATGGTTTCCATCAGTCTTGAAATACTGCCCATATTTGTGTCTCCATGCCTCTCAGTAATTTTTTCCAGAAGGTTTTGCAGCTCATTTGACCCTTGGGAGAGGTGTCTGGTGGCAACAAGAACATGAAAAATGGTAGAGGAAAACCATTCTGTCATCACAGCTTAGGAATCAGAGCCATGTGTCTTCTTTCAGATACCATTCTACAGGGGAGAGAGAATCACCTTTGATGTTGCTCCATCTAGACTGGATTTCCTTGTCGAGCATGACAGTTTACAGATCGAGGTAAGGCCTGCAGAGGGAAATAATCCTTTGGTGCCACTCATTCCTGTAAAAGCCTAACTGATTTTAGCAGGAAGGAGCTGGAAAAACTTCTTTGTAAGAAGTCTATGCACAGCAAGTAGAAGACACTTTCTAGTACCATGCTGTGTTGCTATACTTTGGTCCCTTTACTAGGAAGAAACAAAATAGGGCAAAGCTGTCTGCTATGTTCACTTTCATGTCCATGTTGTAAACAGGCAATAATCTTCCAGGCTGCTTTTATTTCCTGGTCACATCTATGGAGAAGGGCCTGTAGGTTTTTCTGGTTTGCAGAGTGCCTTGTGTAATGGCATTATGATCAGTGACTGCAGCCCTCTGAGCTGCACCAGTGCAGATAAATTGAGAATGTGTGTTCTGTACTTAGAGGAACAGTTGGCCTGGAGATCAGTTTGTACTTTCACTGTGATTATCCTGGTACATTTTTTTCCTAGAGCTGTAAATAAATTTCCTTTATATGCGTGTGGAGAGAAAACAGTTGGTGTTGATTGCTGTAGGTGTGTGTTTGCATTTCCTGAGTAAAGACTGATGTTAATTTTTTCCCATTTCAGCCTGTTTTCCATGTGATGGGTTTCTCTGTCACAGGCAGGGTGTTGAATGGTCCTGAAGGAGAAGGAGTTGCTGATGCCATTGTGACTCTGAACAATCAGATTAAAGGTGGGCAGTGCTCTAGATCTTTGTTGCTACAGGGAAGCCTTTATTAAACTCAAGTACAGGACTAGTGTATAGTGTGGAATTAACCCTTCAGAATAATACACTGCTTTTGTTCCAATTAATTTGAAAAATTAAAGTGGATTTCATGCAGTTGATAAATTTTGCATTTTTTGTTTTAGATGAGAGCATTAAATGTTCATTTGTTTGGCAGTTGAAAATTTCTTGATTACTTTCAACCATACGCCAGATTGTTCTTTGAAATACAGAAATGAAGGTTCATCTAGTAAAAAAGTATTAAACTATTTGTTGTGTAATATGAATTAAAAATAGCCTAAAGCAATGCATGCCCTCTGGATCTGTTGATATCTAAGACTAACATATGCTCTGGTTTTTAACTCTTGTTATTTGTTGCAGTGAAGACAAAAGCTGATGGCTCTTTCCGCCTTGAGAACATAACAACAGGTACATACACAATCCATGCCAGGAAAGAACACCTATTTTTTGATACTATTACTGTGAAGATTGCACCGAATACACCTCAGCTGGCAAACATCATTGCAACAGGGTAAGTAAGGATTGGTGTCAGGATGAAAATGCAATTTGATGTGTGGATGAGGCTGTGAAAGTGAGTGATCCTTTCACATGCCATACCCAGATTTGTGTGGTGTTGTCAGGAGCTAAATGTTGCTGAAGAATTGATTGAATTTGTTGAAGTGATTGGGTTGGTGGCAGGGAAGAGTGAAGCAAGTTGCTTGCAAATCTCTCTTTCAGGAGAAACCCTGTACAGTCCTATGTTATTGCCTCAACACAGTGAGGTTTACTTTTTAAGGAAGTTCTGAAACAAGTAGTTTTTTATGATCTTTGTCAAATCCAGACATTTGTTCTGATGACTGGCTTTTATTTAACAGGTTCAGTGTGTGTGGCCGCATCTCAGTCACTCGATTCCCTGACACAGTCAAACAGATCAGTAAATACAAGGTAACCATGATACCTGAAGACAAAGTCAAAGCATCACTGGTTACAACAGAAACTGACCCTCATGGAGCATTTTGTTTCAAAGCAAAATCGGGTACCTACAATGTTCAGGTAAGAATGAGCTTTCATTTCTTCATTGTAGGACTCTTATGGTGCTTTAGAAGATGTTGAAATTTTGGAAAGCGTGTTGGAAAGGCTGGTTTTGCTTTGTCTGGGATTTACAGTAGATTTGCATGTTCTAATTTCTGATAAATGCATTGAAGACAGCAGAGTGGGTGTTTTTGGCCTGGTGTCTGAAAGGTGGTGATGCCTTGATGTCATATACTCTACAGGTAATTATTCCAGAGGCTGAGACCAGAGCTGGGTTGGCTTTGAAACCCAAAATGTTTCCTGTCACTGTTACTGACAGACCAGTGATGGATGTGACCTTCTCTCAGTTTTTGGCGTCTGTCTCAGGGAAGATCTCTTGTTTAGGTGAGTCCATTGTGAAAGTGAAATGGCATCGGAATGGAGAACTTCAGCACTCTTCATTCACAGTGAGTGAGGGTTGTTGACATCAAGACACTTGCTGTGGTTAGTCTCATCAGCAGATTAGTAAATGTAACTTGCAGCACATGGAAAAAGCAGTTCTTCCTGGGAGACCTTGTGGCCTAGTAAGGAATCTTAACAAGGTTTGGAGTAAAGTTATGTACCTACTTGTAATACTTGCTAAGGATAAGCAAGTTTTCCTACCTCAGAAGATGGCTGGGTTCTGGAAGGAAATGGTCCTGACTGCTACTTGGGATACTGTACATCAACTGGAGAAGTACTGGAGGTGAAAAAGAAGTTTACCAAAAAAAGAAAAGGGAAAAAAGCAGTGCCCATAAAAACTGTAGAATAGATGTTCAAGCTGTTGGCAGAAGCTTTCAACATATGTTCCCTTTCATAAGCTTTTTGTCTTTATTTTAGTCTAAAGTTCCTCTCTCCTGCTATTTTCCTTGATTACCCACTGATTTCAGCAGATGATTGGAGCCTGATTTTTATCATTTTTACCCTTCCTTTTTCCTCTCTGAATCCTGCACTTTGTGTTCTGTCTCGCAGGTGTTTACTGGGCTCTTAAGTCTCTGCAGAGTGAGGTGAACCCAGGGATTTAATGTTGATCTCAGGTTTTTTTCTTGCCATTAGATAGAAGAATATCATTAACGATCTCAAAATCCTGCAGAATGCAAAAAGCCCTGCTGTGTTCTCTCCCAGACGCGTGTGGTGACCTGATGGTGACACTGCAGTCCGTGAGCCGCCAGGGGGAGAAGCGCAGCCTGCAGCTGGCCGGCAGCAGGGACTCGGTGCCCTTCACCTTCGAGGGGGTGCTCCCGGGCAAGTACAAAGGTAGGAGCAGGGGAACTGCATGGGGGGGACCTTGGTAGCTCAATTTGGGACCTAATCTGAGCACTTCTGTGAAAATAAATTGTTTTCCAGGGAAGGGTGTAGAAGGAGTATATAGATTGCACTCTTTATACAGGGGTGGGAACATCTTTCCACCAGGTTAAGTTGGGGTTTGGTTGTGATGTCCTCTAGGCTGCTTTGCCTGTCACAGTGGTAGTGCCTATTGAGGAGCCTTCCAGGGTGGCCAGGCTTCATTATTCCTTTTGATAGCACAGCTTTTCTGATAGATGGGTTGAGTTCCTGGTGATGCTGTAGTGCTGTGAGCCAGGTCTGTTATTACAGGCATTGTCATGTATTTATATTTGAAGATTATTGTCAGGAAAGCTAGAGACACACAAACTTTTTATATCACAAAATCTGCCCTTATTTACCCAGTTTTACATTACTAAAATGCTTTGTGTGTTGTATGTTCTAGTGAGCATTGTACATGAAGACTGGTGCTGGAAGAATAAGTCTTTGGAATTGGAAGTCTTGGAGGAAGATGTGTCAGGAGTAGAATTCAGGCAGACTGGATATATGCTGAGGTGTTCTCTTTCTCATGCAATCACACTGGTATGTAGGAAACAAATGTTCTTGTATGTTTCCAGTGACCTTGTGAGGGTGGATAGCATTATACTTGGAATCAAGGCTTTCTCCTGTCTCTGGAGGGTCACAGAGCACAGAAACATTAATGTTTAGAGTGCTTCAAGATTTGTCTTTTAAGTTTGCTAAAATGGTCTTGTGATGTTAGGTGTTACAAAAGAGATGGCATTTATGTATCTTTAGGCAAATACTGTTTTAATTTTGTTATTTGGTAGTTGCTAATAGTGAATTGTGCTGTGGCTTCCCAGGAATTCTATCAGGATGGAAATGGACCAGAGAATGTTGGTGTTTATAACCTGTCCAAAGGAGTTAATAGATTCTGTCTTTCAAAGCCAGGTAACAGCTTTAAAATAGTAGTTTGAAAAATGAAAAATAACCAGTTAGCAAATACTGCTGGGAACTAAAAAAAAAAATTGTTGTAGTTTCTGAAATGCATTGTTTCAATTACATTGGTATATAAATGATCTGTTCCAAGTTTTTAGAATTCTCCATTTCTTCTGCTATTCAGTCCTTCAACAAGTCCAGATTCCAAAAATACGTTACTATTTTTTTTCTTGGTGATGGAAGTATTTCATCTTTGATGAAGGAAGATCATGTTAAAATAATCTCATTCGTATGGCTTCTGTTTGCCAGACACCTTAGAAGGTGTCTGTGTGAAAGGCAGCAGATACATAGTCACATTTTGTAGTTGTTTCTGTACCTCTGCTCTCATGTGATCTGGAGGATTCAGCCAACTGGAATATTTCAGTGGGTCATTCTTTGCCTTGCTGTTTGTAGGTGTGTATGAAGTGACCCCGCGCTCCTGCCACCAGTTTGAACACAAGTATTACACCTACGACACGTAAGAGTGTGACTGTTCCTCACCTTACACCTGCCAGGGGGATTTTTCCATAGAGCTCCCTTCTCCTGCTTGCTCTCAGCAGGACAGAAGGTGTAGAGGGAGGCTCTAGCAGGATGTATCACATGTGTTCTATCTTAAAAGTAATAATAATCAACTGATGATAGGATGTAAAGATGCTTTAGTTACCTCAGATGGGTGTTTTTGTCATCTTTCTGTCTGTTTGATGTTGGGTTTGCTTTGTAACAGAGAAGAGTTATTTCAGTGAAAACTGTTGGTCTCTTCTGAGAGCTGAGAGGCAAAAGATAGGATAGTGAGATTACTGAGAGGCACTTACCACTGTTGCATGTCATTGGTGCCTTGACCCTCTGGTGATGTGATTCTGCTCACCCCGGTTTTTGCAAGCTGAATAAATGTTCACTGTTATCACAAGTAAGCAGTGCTGATCTTCCTCGGTGAGGCAAGTTTAATTAGTTGGTTATAGATTGTGGTCTGGTGATGTGTTTAATGACACTTTGACATATGATATCAATCAAATCAGCTTTAGCTTGAGAGGAAGTAGAAGGCACAAAGAAAGGAACTGCTTTGGGGCTCGAGTTGGGAAGTGCTCCCTTTTCCAGTAGATGACCATCCCAGCACTGCAGCTTTGCTGTGTAATTTCTGTACCATCTTTTATAATACATTTCAGTCTCAGGGGTGAGAGCACAGGCTCTGGTAAATAAGATTTGCTTCTTTGGGAAGGGGATTTGGAATTCATGTCTTTGTTCTTTTGATTTGCAGGTCCTCTCCCAGTATCCTGACGCTCACTGCAGTTCGCCACCATGTCCTTGGCACGATTGTGACTGATAAACTGATGGATGTCACTGTTACCATTAAGTAAGGACAGAGAAATTGTGGGGCTATAAAAAGTGGAAGAAAAAGACATTTCTCTCATAAAGCTTTACTCCAGTTTTAGTGCTGCAGTGTCTGCTTTCTAAGGGGATGGCATCCTAGCCTAGGCTGCAAAAGGTTTTTAATGCTAAGATGTGTCTTGAATACTTTGGAGAGAGATAGATCCAGCCTCATTTTGAGCATTTTCTCATAATTTCAACATTGGCCCTCCCTACTTTTGTGTCTTGGTAAAAAGGAATGATTTTCTGAATTTTTATATACATTATTGAACTGATGTTTCAGAATTCAGAGGGTATTGTTTTAGCTTAGGTCTGAGCTCTTTAAGGCACTGGCATCTATTTTTTCCCTTTTTTCTTTCCCCAGAATGAGAATCTGCTGCTTTAGAGCATTGTAACTGGTGTGAGAAGGGTTATAAAAGGAAAAGCATGCAGAGTGATTACACACTAATGCACCAATTTATGTTTAGCTGAACAGACAGCTCACTAGGGAGCACTGATTTGTGAACAGCTTTAGTTGTATGAGGTCCCAAATCTGCCTGAAAGTGTCCGATAATGGTGAGTGTTTTATTGATACTCTGCTGGTGTCTACTTTTTTTGAGGACTATGGGTCCTCTAACTTTTTTGAGTGCAGAAAACATCCTTTCAAGGAACATTACCTGCAGAGCATTGCCTCAAGTTCTCCAAGATTAATGACCCTACCACTGCAACTGCTGGGCCTCCAGCAGCTGGAAAGGAGACACTGAGACAACAGAAAGCCATTAGAATTTTAAAAAGAACTTACTGAGGAGGTGCATATTGTACCAACCTTCTCAGCTTACTGGGTTTTTGGAGACTATTGGCTAGTGCTTTGAAGTCAGCTTAGTTGCCACAGATATCTCTGATCAATCCTGCCTCAAGCTTTTCAGCTGAAGTTCAGTTTGTGAAGTGCCATCAACATAAAGGGAACAGCTCTGGGTTTAAAAGCAAGCCAGTTGTTTTTACAAGTCTGTGTACCACATCCATGGCTGTGACCCATTAACTTTCAAAAAACCCCAAACAACCTCAAGCAAAAGCAAAGCTGATTCTCACCAGTTCTTGATAATGGCTTGGTATGTTTTAAAAATCAGACTGTAGTAATTTATTATGAATATCTTTAAACTGTGTGCCTGTACAAATTTTTAACAGGCTTTCAGACAAAAAAAAAATTACATATTTCTGTATTGTGTCTGGACTGCAGAGAAATAATACAAACCCTTGATGAAACTTAGTGTGATAGAGCAGTAGTAACTATGTCTCTTAAAAAGACAAACTAGAATATAGGTGAAGACTGAAGCAGGAGACAGAACTATCCTGATAATCTAAAGTGGCTGTAGGAAAAGTGATTGTGACCATTTCAGTTCAGTCCTCACTGAGAATTCAGGCTGTTGGAGAAGAGACAGATGATAAGATACAAAGGATGATTGGAGTCTAGAAGAAAATGCTAGGAAAGAGAGGATGCAATATCAGGGAGACTGAAACAAAATGCATTGTTCTGAGCTGATTCTAAGAACTTAGTTGAATTTATCTAGCAATCTGTTCAGTGGACAGTGACAATATAGCTGGGTAGTTCAAATGTATAGGGCAGATAGGTGAGAACTCAAGAGTTTTTCCTGGGAATTGCTGGTTCTTGAAAGTATTTATGTGTGATGAAAGTTATTTTCTCCTTGTATTGTTTACTCCTGAGAAGTAGGTTCTGAGACAAAAGTTCCTAGTTCTGAAAAAAAAGCAAGTTTAGCAGTCTTTTTATTTGTTTTGTACAACTCATCCTTTCTGTGTTAAGTTTGTTCTCAGGTTTGACATTCCAGCCTTTCTCTTTTAGTTCAGGTCTTTGTTAAAAGTACTCTTGCAAACTGATCCTTTTGCCTAAAAATTTACTACTCCTGTGCTCTTACCAGAATAAACAGGGCAGTTAAAGCGGGGTGAGTTTAAAAAATATCCTGGGACTTAAATGTGGTAGTGTAAAGGCAGTAATTAACAGATACAACAATCTTATCTCTCCATATGGAAGGAGATGATTTTGGTTTTTGTCCATATTTTCAGGTCATCCATTGACAGTGAGCCTGCCTTAGTTTTAGGGCCCCTGAAATCAGTTCAGGAGCTCCGTCGGGAGCAGCAGCTGGCGGAAATCGAGAGCCGCCGGCAGGAGAGAGAAAAGAAGGCTCAGGAGGAAGAGGGAACAAAGCCACCAGTGCAAGAAATGGTGGAGGAGCTCCAAGGACCATTCTTATATGAATTTTCATACTGGGCAAGGTAATACCTTGGACAAGGTGTGTTCTTTGTACTGTTGTGTGGAGTTTCTGCCAAACAGAACAGTGATACAATTCCAGAGCTGCTGGCTGGGTGCCTTGGGTGACTCTGAACTACAAGGAAACTTAGTACCACATAGGAAGAATTTTGCTTAGATTGTTGTTAATAGTTTTTTCTTGGAGTATTTAGATGCATTCTTGCACTCTGCTCTACATGAGAGCTGCTAATTCAATTTTCTTCTAATTATATTTTATTCGTGTTTTACAGATCTGGAGAGAAAATTACTGTAACACCATCATCAAAAGAGCTGCTCTTCTACCCACCTTATGTGGAAGCAGTTGTTAGTGGAGGTAAATATAAAGAGTTTATTGTTGGAAAGGATTAGATTTTTATGGTTGAAATGTATCCGTGTAGATAAACATATGAATAACTCAAAAAGTAATGTTAGGGAAGTTTCAGTTGCAGTGATTTCTTTGGGCCAGTTTAATTCTGGAATTTGGAAGTTATTTGATAGAGGATACAAGTACAGTTTTTATCAGCAGAATATTCTCCCAAGTGCTGAAAAACCACCTGGCACAAGAGGAAGGCCAGGTTTCTGGCTATTACACCAGATTCTCAGAATTGTTCATAGTACTGTGACCTAGAAAAAGAGTTGTGTAAAAACAAGGTTTCTGTTTTGAATTTGTTACGAAATTCAAATTTCTGTTAAAGTTTTTCTTTTTTCCCCCACTAGATTACAGTAATAGAAATATTCACAAAAAAAAAGGATAAACTTCAGAATTGTCAGGGTTATCATCAATTATTGATGCTGCTTGTTAGGTCAGTGTCCATCTTGTCCTCAGGTTCTTAACTGAACATATTTTGTTTGAAATCACTAGGAAATGTTAAGTGCCTCTTTCCATGTGACTCTTTGCATGTTCTAAATGCATTTGAGGGAGGGAAGTAAAATTTTGCTTAATGTTGTTAAACATGACGTATGCTCACCTGAATTTGAACTCAAAAAATGTGGTCAAAGCTCAGCATAATCTGGCTAGAAGGAAGTTTCCTTGCCATTGTCTCCATGTGACTGTAGTGTATGTAACTGACTGAGATCTCCAACCACTTCAGAAATCTGTAAGGTTTTTTTGGAGATATGCTTATAGCTTCAAAATGTAGTTACTCATTTTGGTACTGTTCAGATGTTGTAAGATGTGTGAAGAGGCCATGAAATTGTATGGATTGATATCTTGTTCTAAGATAAAAGGCCACCAGCTGATCACTTTGGAAGTAGTTAAACTCCTGTTGTAAGCCAGAGTGTCGAGTGTTTTTTTGACCTTTTTCTTTGTCTTAAATTCCCTTCACAATGACCAAGAGAGTTGTCCTGGGAAGCTGATAGAGATTCATGGAAAAGCAGGCTTATTTCTGGAAGGGAGAATTCATCCTGAATTGGAAGGTGTTGAGATTGTCATTAGTGAGAAGGGAGCAACTTCTGCACTCATCACAGTTTTCACTGATGGCAAAGGCACTTACAGGTAATGAACAGATTTGTTCTGAACCTTTGGATTCTTTAGTTGAAATGCAGTGGTTACTTGACGAATATGTGTGTGATATCCAAGTGTTTTTTTCTGAAACAAGTTCTGTTCTCCTTTTATTTGAAGTGTTGGGCCACTCCACAGTGACTTGGAATATACAATCACTGCTCAGAAGGAAGGTTTTGTTTTGACTGCAGTAGAAGGAACAGTTGGAGACTTCAAAGCTTTTGCTCTTGCTGGTGTGACATTTGAGGTAATGTTCTGAACATTTTGGGTTCTAAATGAATAGTGTGTGCAGTTGGAGCTGGATGGGCAAAAAGTTAATCCATGTTTTCCAAAGACGAATGGGTGTAGGATTTGGGAATAATTTATTATTATTTGGATAATGATTTTTGTCATGAGGAGACAAATCTCAGTGGATGAGCTCAGTTGTAGACCATGTTTTGCCATGCAGAGGATACTTTGCAAGGTTTATAGAGTGAAAGTTAGAGCCTGTAGTCCAGAAGAATGATTTTATTTGCTTTTTTGGAGTTGGATCACCCTGTTTTAATGAGCTTTATCCCTCAAGGTATAGGTGTAGAGTCTGGTCCAGCAAATGCCTGGTTCCAGTCTTTGGAGTGCTTTGTTCTGCCCCCCCCTGTGTGGTCTGTGGGGTGGTACAGAATGGTTGCTGTGGTGGGACATGGAGTGCCATGGGCTGTGCCTGCCTGGGGCTTGTGAACAGAGGGCTCTGCAGCCCTGGGCTCTGCAGGAGGGGCAGGACAGATGTGTTAGTTCTGTTCACAGCTGGGTGCTCAGAGCCAGCCCACCTGTGCACTCTGCAAGGGGCTCTTCAATTGAACCCCTCTCCATAAAGAAACCTTCACTTACACTTAAAATGACTGTTTTTCCAAAACCAGATCAAATCAGAGGATGACCAGGCTCTTGCTGGAGTTCTCTTGTCCCTCAGTGGAGGGGTGTTTCGGTCCAACCTCCTCACACAGGATAATGGCATGCTGACCTTTTCCAACCTGGTAAGTTGAAATGATTCTTGTGAACGTGGCTGTGTGTGGGGCTGTGTTCTTTTGCCCTCCCAAACAGGGGCTGTCTTGAGTGGCTGGTGTCCTTTGAAACCCTAACCCACAATGAGAGATGCAGATCCCTGAGAATAAGCAGCACTGAAATCTTCGCAAGGGAAAAATGTGAAATCTAACATGGCAAGAGGTTTCTCCCCAACAGGTTGTAGATTATGTTGATTAATCTCAGTAACTAATTTGCAGTCTGTAAACATGAAACAATTTGCTGATGATCATTGGAGAGTCTTTAGGGGGAAGGAAATCTAATTACATTATTGATCTATATGTGTGTAGACATGCTTGAATAGTTTCTTTGCAGACATCCTTCTTCTGTGGTCACTTGCCTGTCCTTGAGGTCTTGTAAGATTTTAGGGCTGTAGTTTCCTTTCTGTCTTAACACTTTGTCATCAAGTGGAATTCCATCAGTTTATTGTCCAATCTGCTCCCTGTTTTTCACTGGTCACATTTTGTGACAGGTTTAACCTGTGGTTGGAACAGAGGATGTCAGCTCTTCAGAGAGCTCTTGCAAAGCATATTTGTTTGGAGTTGGTGAGTTTTTGATCACTCTGAGTAAACAGCTTGTTTTGTGCCTCTTTGCAGAGCCCAGGGCAATATTACTTTAAACCCATGATGAAAGAATTTCGGTTTGAACCATCATCACAAATGATTGAAGTACAGGAAGGACAAAATCTCAAAATCCAGATAACTGGTTACAGAACAGCTTACAGGTCAGTGGAGCTGGAATCCATGGAAAATGCTATGGGCTGTATCAGGATGTGTTGTGCCAAATGTGTTTCCTCCCAGCACACCTCTGTTGCAGGTTTGGAGGAGACTTTCCAAGTCTCAATTTAACTTGGAAAAGTTAAAAAAAAGTGCTGTGTATAAGTACTTTTTTTGGCCTTTTTTTCGTGGATATGGATACATAGCTAAGCCCAGGTGGCAAAGCTATAGGAGGAAACATGGCTATGACAGCACTGTCTCAGTGGCACTGGAAATGGTTTGTGCTGTGTCCAATGGGAGAGGAGGGGGCTATTTAGGTATGGTAGACCAATTCAGATATCTGACTTCAAGATCCTTCCTTTCCTTGCCCTCAGGGGTAAGAAAGAACTGCTGTTGATGGAGTTTAGGGAACTTGGATTCCTGAACTGTGGGGGCTACTGCAGCAAATTTTATTGATGTAAACTGTTTGACACACACATTATAAATACCTCTTTTATTCTCCATGCTGTGGTAAATACGTTAAGTACTTTTTCCATCAGTTATAACAATAAAATGTCTTTAAAATATGCATTAAACCAGCACCTGCACACTTGTAGCAACTGATTCTCTTTATTCCTTTAGCTGTTATGGCACAGTTTCCTCTTTAAATGGAGAGCCTGAGCAGGGAGTCTCAGTGGAAGCTGTGGGACAGAAGGATTGCAGCATCTATGGAGAAGACACAATAACTGATGAAGAGGGCAAATTCAGGCTCCGTGGCCTCCGGGTAAGGAGTGGGAGGCTCTCTGTCATTTATCTTCCTGTCAGTGTGACAGTGGAGCTGTGAAATGGGTTCTGTTCAGTACCCACAGGTTTCTGTTTTCCCATCATGTTTGCTAATTCAGACTCCTTTGAGTCTCTCTATGTGAAGAAACAGGGTCATGTAGTGAACATTGAGCCTGATAAAAGGGGAAAAGAAAAGCTTGTGGTGTAAGTGTATGAACCTACTGGCACCATAGTGTGCTGGCCTCCACAAACACTGAGCAGTTGGGGTGACATGACACAATCCCCTGGTCAGTGCTTGGGTGGCCAGCAGGGAAGTTTCATAGGCAAAACAATTCAGAGAAGTGATACCTATACCTTGCAACAGCCTATTTTTAGCAGCATATTGGGGGGGTGTGTGATGTTGGTTGCACAGCATATATGTGAAGTAAGGGAATGGGGAAGCTGACTTTATTGGCACCATTATGTCAGGAGTTAGCAATTTCCTGAAGTAAAAGGCAACGTTTGATCAGGCTTTAATCCTGTGCTTTCCTTCATCACTGCAGATGATTTCTTTAATACTGTGATGTAACAAACTAATGAAAGTTCTATATAGCCTTTTCTTATTTTCTGACAGTAAACATTCCTAATAATGTTATTGAGTTAAATTTTCTATTTGAGATAAGGAAAAACTTTAACTGCATAGAGTTAAATCTGTTTGGGTGGCATATCTTAAATGGCATGTTTGAAAATTCCCTTTACTGCTCTCTAAAATTAAAGTACGTATAATAATGGAGTGTTGGGATTTATCATCTGAATGTTGCTTTCAGCCTGGCTGTGTGTATCATGTCCAACTCAAAGCTGAAGGCAATGATCACATTGAAAGAGCTTTACCACAGCATCGGGCAATTGAGGTAAATTATTCTCTTTTCTTCCAGCATCACTTAAATATGAAATGGGTCTGTCCAGGCATTCTGTCTGTTCTGTCAGCAGCAATGTAGCAAAGGCATTCTGTTCAAACAAGTGTCTTTCAGCAAGTTAGCTCCCTAAAAGTGGGCTCTACATTGTGTGTCAGCACCATAGCTCAGAGCTGAAGTGAGATAAAGCCCAAACAGTAAACAAGTGAAAAGGATTCTTTCACAGTCATGAAAACTGTGCATCTGGGAATAAGAGAATAAGTGTATGGAATACCTTTCAGCATTTCTTTGTGATGTGGAAAAAAGCAGTGGTAGCTTGAGGACATCATAAATTGTCATATTGTCCTACAGTTGTATTTAGTTATGGACTGATAGATATTGTTGTTTTATTGGGTCCAAATCATGATGTAGATGAAATTGTAATTTGGACTAGCAAGTCTTCATAAAATGCAGTAATAACTTTGAATTGAAAACTGGTGTAATCTTGTTAAATATTCCATGTTAATCAAATGTATAAATATCTCTGTGCATTTCTCAGCACAGATGCAAAATACTGAGACCAATGTTCTGAGATCAGGCAGCCCTGTGGATGTACCTCAGCCTTTTCCAGAACTGTTTGTGCTTTTGAGACTTAGTTTAGCTTAATGTCATGAACCTCATGCTGATAATGCCCAAGTCTGCAATTGCAAGCTGGGCACTCTGGAGAACTGGGACTTGCTTTTAAGCTTCCATGTGGTTCGTGTAGAACAAAAATCTCTTTCTATTTAAAATGATCAGCAATATTTGTGTTGTGGTAACAGTTGTGTTGCTGTCCTTTGTTAACTGGTCCTCTGTTAGTAAAACCCTGAGTCTGTTTTGCATTGCAGGTTGGGAACAGTGACATTGATGACGTTAATATTATAGCGTTCCGGCAAATTAATCAATTCGATTTAAGTGGAAATGTAATTACAGCTTCTGAATATCTCTCCACATTATGTGTAAGTTCAAGCCTTTCATCTTTGTCAAGTGTATTTGTTACTGCTTGCACAATAAAATATTTTTTTTTTCAGGGTCACTGGAAATGGTTCAGTAGCCAGAGTACACATTTAATTCAAATTAGAACTAATAGTTTAATGAAGGTGAATTTGAATTCCAGGTAGAATGAAGATTGCAGTATTCCTGATGCTTTGGTTTAATGTTTCCATTTTTCATGGGAATATGTTTAAGAAATACTTTCTCTGGTTGGCCTGTACATTTTGGGATCTATATCCTGGATTAGGGATGCTCTGTCTGTACAGAGATCAAGACAGCAAGGGTGAAATGAGTAATTTGTATCAGAGAACTGCATTAATTCCTGAAACTTCTGAAATTTGTGATCTGTATGTCAAAACCTGAAGATACCATGTGAGTGCAGTGGTACCACAGGACATGTGAATTTAAAAGTGAATAATAGTAGACAGTATGAGACAAATAGGAAAGCTGAAATTTTCAAAATTCAAAACACTGTACTGTGGTCCGAAAAAGCTTGCTAAACACCTCTGATCCTTTTGGGTTAGGGAGCAAATGCTGGAAGTGTCTGCAAGAGGTGTTAGTGGGGTAGGAATTACAGTATCATTTCTCAGGTTTAAAAGCTCCATAAAGTGTTACCTGTAAATCTAAATGCAGTGCTTGGATTTCTTTCACGCTAGTTTGTTATGCATCTCACCTGCCAAGATCTCACTGCTAAGCTGTTGGGTTTTTTGGGAGATATGCAAAGGATCCAACACTCAGAACAGGTGTGAAGGGAAAATGTGTCACCTTACTGAAGAGCCCCTGAGCTTGTGTCCCATCTTTCTGGGGAAATTTAAACCCTTGCAGTTCAGCCTAAGCAAATAGGAATTGATGTCAAAATTTGATTATATGGAAGTTATCCAAACCTGTGCCTGCTTCATATGAGGTGGGGTCTTGTGTTGCATGTACTGCACGTGAGCTGTTGGTGGGTGCATGTCATCACCCTGGCCCCCAATGCAGACGTTCTTGTCTCTGAAAGAGGTGCTAAGACTGGATCCAGACACAAGTTAGGGCAGTTTTGTGATCAACAGCACAGACTGCTTTTCATACACTGGGTTTGTGAAAATGTCAGACAGCAGTTGTTTCTAAATTATTTCAAGTTCTATAAAAAGACTCTTTTCTGTGACTTTTCACATCCCAAATTAGAACGTTTCCAGGTGTTCTTACTTGACAACTTTCTGTTTATATAAACATAGGATGAATTTTGAAGTGCTTTTATCCCTGAAGATATGGGATGTCTGAAATATCTATTGTGGTGCAGACTTGGAAATACCTTGTTTGTGCTTTCTTCTTCACTTTCAGGTGAAGCTCTACAAGAGTGAAAATCTTGACAACCCAATTCATACAGTCAACTTAGGCCTATCCCTGTTTTTTCATTTCCCACCACTACTCCGAGATGGAGAGGTAAGAATATTGCTGGAAAATTAGCTTAAATCACTTTATTTTTCTTTTTTCTCAAAGGACACTCAAGTGTAATTTGTGGTGTGTCTGCAGAGCTGTATTCATGCTGGACTAACCAGTGTCTTGGAAGATTTGAAGCCTGTTTAACTGACCTTTGCCTTTAGTGTGATTTTGTCTGAGACTGCTCCTGATGCTGTAGCCTGAGTGTATTTTTTAACTCACAGAATTACGTGGTGCTCCTGGATTCTACATTGTCTAAATCCCAGTATGACTACACCCTGCCTCAAGTTTCTTTCACTGCCATTGGATATCATAAACACATTACCCTGGTCTTCAGTCCCACTGTAAGTACTAAGTATTTCCATGTTCCAGTGTTCACCTTGGGAGCAGTATTTGGTGTTACAACCTGCATGTATTTTGTGCTCTTGGCCAAGCTTTCTGTTGGTATAAAGAGGTTTATGAGTGGCATTAGAGTGACAATCAATTTGAATTTGCTGTGTGTTCAGTTGCCAGTGGAACAGGAGTGGGGACATTGGACAGCAGAAGGAAATGAAGGGTGCAGATGTGCCTGAAAGGCTCTGTGCTGGCATGGCTGCTGTAGTGGGGTCACACAGGTGTGGGCAGCATGGCACAGGTAAATCAAAGCACACCAGGCTGCCTGGCAGTGGAGACTGACCATCAGGGACTTGGCTTTACAAAGCAGCATACCTCAGGAAGGGGTAATACATGAGGGACTGATCCAGAGGGTGGCTTTGAAGTGGAAACTAACGTAAATCCTAGAACAGCACTTGGAAGGAGGCCAGATGAGAAGGGCTAGATATGCCTCATGATCCTATTGCTGCTGTTTCTTAGAGCTGAGGGTTTTAATGGTCAACTGTTGAAAAAAAATAACCCCCCTGATCTGCCCTGTTTGCAGAGAAAGCTGCCTGAGCAGGACATTGCCCAGGGCTCTTACATCGCGTTACCGCTGACGCTGCTGCTGCTCTTGGCTGGTTACAACCACGATAAGGTGGGTCAGGGCTGCTTCTGCTCTTACCCAAATATTGCTCTCCTGTCAATGGATATGTTTCACTGTGAGGGTTTGTTGGGTTGTTATCCAGAGAGAACTGCAGTTACAATTCCCTTATGTGATATAAGAAAAGCCACAATGTAGCCATGTTTTTGGAGAATTACCTTCCTTTAAAAAAGCTTCCTGTGAAGGTGAGTTCCTGTGCTGTGGCTGAATTTTGGCTTCTCATTTCATTGCTCTGAGAAAAAACCAGTAAGCATCATTAATATTCAGATAACCAGACTCAGTCATAATAGGAGTGAACATAATTATTTTATTGGCTTCAGGAACAATCAGATTGGAAAAAGTCTTGCAAGTCTTCAAGTCTGGTCTCTTTAGCTTTATACCCTACCCTTTATACCCTCCCTAGTTCAAAAGCTCTCAAGAGGAATACAAATACCTGCCATAAACCCCCTCTGTCTTTGTTATCAAGCTGTGCTCTTGTAGTCTTTTCTGACATGACTGAATTTCTGTTTCACCAAGAAGAGAAATTAAATTTGTCTTTGCAGTTTGATTTCCTCTCAGACAATCACTTTAGGTTTTGATTATGAGAAATTCCCAGAAGTTTGCCTTGATTCCTCCCCAAGCATTGCAGCCATATTCTGATGTCCTTGTAGATGTGCCATCCATGCAGTAGATTCTGTTACGGGCTGCATGTCTAAAGAGCAATACCATTCAGACCTTACACACCACTGTAACCACAATGCTTCCCTTTTTTGTTTTCTCAGCTCATTCCCCTGCTGCTGCAGCTGACAGCTCGGCTGCAGGGGGTCCGTGCCCTTGGACAGGCAGGCTCTGACACGGGGGGCTCAGAGGATGCAAAGAGACAAACCAAGAAACAGAAGACGAGACGGACGTGAGCTCAAAGGAAGGATGGGATGAAGTGGTGTCTGTAAAACTGGAGCCTGAGGAGGCAAAGCCACTAAAACACATTTTTGTTGAATTTGCAGACTTGACATTTTCTGTTTTTGCTACATGAGCACCATTTGTCACATTAGCTCCATTTTGGTTGTAAATTTTCTATGGAGTCTATAGATTTCCTTGTTGTAAAGTGATTAAATGAATGCCTCTGCTGTCACTGTGAGTGCATCTCTCATACTTGAAGACAATTAATGCTTTTTTTTTCTTTTCATTGGAACAGGTCACGCTGTCCTTATTAATGATTTATAAAAGCAGTGGTAATAGATAATACTTGATTTCAGTCTCTAGATTCTGGAATGATTTTTCCTTACCTTTTGAAATACCCACTTTACAAAAGCAGCACACAGGGATTCTACCAAATTAAGTGTTGCTTGAAACAGAATTTTAGGGGACATTGCTGGACTGGTGAATTATGTCATTGTCAGTTCCAGTTCAGCAGCTTGATTGAAGAGTTTGTCTGATTTCAGTTCTTGTCCAGTGATTATATTTATGATTAAGTTCTTTTGCCCAATGAAGACAAATTCTCCATGTCAGGTAAGGTTAGTTGTTAATACCAAGTAAGTTCTAATGTTCCTAGTGCAAAAGCAGTGTTGCTGTTTTTGTTTCCTGTCCAGTGTGATCTCTTTAGACCTCCAGTATTCCTGAGGTGGCTCCAGCTGGCTGCACTACTCTTTCCAAAGCTGTACTGTGTTCTTGGTGTTACCATTCACCCATGATGGTCACATCTCCTGCTCAGGCCATGCCCAGCCTTTTTCCCAATTAGTGATTGATAATTTTTTTTAACCTTTTATTACATTTTGGGTTTTTTTAACTATAAGGAATGTGAGTTTTTTGAAATCTCCAGTATATACAATCCCAATAATATAGTCTGTAATAAATAACTGTTTCTCAGTGGTTCTCTTCAGATTTCTGCTTGAAGTAGGTAGTTGGACATACACAGTTTAAATGTTAATGGGCCTTTTTATTGACAAATACTATAAAGGTTAACAGAGCATTTGAAGATGCACATAAATGCCTACAAATATTGCAAAGGCATTGGTACTGCCAGTAAGTGGCAATGTTTCTCTTCTACAGTACTTGAAATGAAAGTCCCCTTACATTTAAATGTTTAAGCTCACACACCCTACCATTCTTAGAAATTTGGATGCTGAAGGTGTACACTGTTTTTGTTGCACTTTGCAAGATTTTGGGCCTAAATAATTATAATTTCATTTGGTGATGATTCTGTTCTCTCAGAGGGAAATTTTGTCAGGACCATAACAAGAGTGTAGAATGTTGAAGAAGCATTGTGTATAGAGCTTGAGATGAAGCTCTAATAAATTACCATGCTCTACTTAATGACTTTGAATTTCATACTGCTGTGATGAAATATGTGGGGAAAAGACAAGGTGTTCTAAGACTTATAATAAATTGTACATTTTCAGTACATTTTTATTTTAAGCTGGTGAATGTTGAGAAAGTTATTGCTACTTTGGGGAATGTATGAGGAGGAAATGCACATATCCATGTGCCTCAGAGGAGTTCCAGATATTCTGATCTCTGAACTGTGAGACTGACTGATGATTGAACTTAAACATTGGAACTGCTGTTAATAAAAAGAAAAAAAGAAAAGTGACAATTCTTGCTAATTTAATGTTTGCTTCTAAATCTGGAATTTGTGTCTCAAAATTGTCTTTTCTTTGCCTTCTGCTTCACACTTGTGACTATGAGTCCCATGTTTTGAGGTTTATCCTGCTGTTGAAATGTTAATTCCTAACAAAAACTATAGCTTGAAGTTCCTCAGTTGGCAGAGAAGTTGTACTCTTTGAGAAAACGGGGAAAACTAAAGCATGAGGTAATTTTCTAAAGCAGAACTAAATGCCAAGGAATCAGTACCTTCAATTATTTATAGAAACCAATAATCAGATACACAGGCCCGAGCAGAAAGATGAGTGTGGTCTCTGCAGTGCCCAGAGCCAGGAGCATGAGGCAGGACAGACAGACAGACAGGTGGGCACTGCCAGATGCGTTGTACAGACACTGGGGCTCTCCCTGGCACCACTGCAGTGCCTCAGCACAGCCTTTGGGAGATTTCCCTGCTGCTGACAGAGCTCTGGAGCATGGGCAGAATCTCCTTTGGGCACAAATGGGGATTTGGGTCAGCCCTGCCTCCTGTTCCTGCAATGCTCGGGTTGCACTTACCCTGCACATCTCAGGTTGGAGTTTGTGATCTTAACACTTCAGTGCTGGTTGGACTGGGCCTGTCCAAATTATTCAAAATGTCAGTTAAAGCAGCTTGTTGCATCATTCATTAATTTATGTTAATGCATTGAATAAATGCAGGATGGGACTAACACAATATGTTGACTTACTGGAAATCTTTCAAGGCTCAGTGTTTATTATTCTTTTATGCAGGCACAGTAGTGAAAAAATTATTAATTCATTTGCTTGGTGAGCTAAATATGGGCAAATGGCTGAATTCTGTGGGAAATGAGAGAAAGGCCCTCTGGATAAAGATAGCATTGCATTTTACTTATTTTTTTCTGTCAAAAATAACAATGAATATTACATATATTTGGCTGATTCATCAGTGATGCACAGAACTCTATTGTTTAAGATTGAAATGGATCATTAATACTGAGTTTTACAATTTATAGATGGTTCAGCTTAATTTCTAAATTTCTTTATTAGATGTCTGTCACACTCCAAGAACAAGTGTTTTTGATTAGCATGAGCACCAGTGTTAAAGATACAGCAATTAAAAAAAATGCTTTAGAAGCAAGAAACAAATACTTAAAATAGAGCATTCAGTGTTTCCCTTCCCACTAAGGGCAGAATTTCAGGAGGAAACCTCTCAAATCTCTGTTGCTTCTTTATGTGCTGATGAAATGACCAAGGCTCCCATCTCCTACCAGGTTACTTTTTACTCAGCAGAACATGAACCTTGCCAGCTTCTCTAAGCCACCAAGGAGAGAAAGAGATGAAATTTAAGCAAACAGGCCATCCTCTGACGTGGCACTTCAGTGCTGTGGGATTATCCTTAGGTATTTTCCTTTCTATCAGAAGATGTCCATACTGGGAAAATAAATAAGCAAATCTGTGGGCCTTCAGCACTGCCCATCTGAGACAGCAATTTGATTCCTGCTGCTCATCTTCATGGCAATTTTGTTCCTCAGACACTGGAAATGCTATTGTAGAAGTAGCAATTCTAATAAATAATGAGTACCCCATGTGCTGAGGAAATGTGGACTAAGCAGTGAGGCTTTTGAAGGTGAGATGGCTTTAGAAATCCTGCCATAAGTCTGAATAACTCCGACTTGTCCAGGAAAGCTGAGGCTGAATGTGGAATTGAACCCTGAGATGACTGGTGTCTAATTTTCCTGCTATTCAGTATTCCTTGCTTTGCACAGCATCTGTATTTCTATTTTTTGTCCACTCTGAAAGTAATTTAAATTGGGCTTCTTGCAAAGGTAAATGCGGTAAAATGAGTGATGTAGAAGAGGCCTGAAAGGCAGCAAATTTCCTGAGCTGAGCACAACAGCATTGGCCCACATCACACCCAGTGGTGGATTCACTTTATATGTGGTCATGTTTTCCTTGCAGATAGATTAGTGGCTTTAGAAAATCTCTAAAACTCCAGTAAATCTATTTCAGGTGCATTATTGACTGATGTCAGAAATCTTAGGGCATGTTTGATTGTTGGTTTTGGGGTTTTGTTTTGGAGTGAGTTTTTTTGTTTGTTTGGTTT
>VWYP01012449.1:579533-647001 GCA_013400435.1 Pycnonotus jocosus | reverse complement strand
TTTTTTCCTGGTTTTTTTTACTTTGGAGAGAACATCAAGGAGTTTAATCTCTGTCATTCAGTCGTTTATTTAAACCTGGAATGGGCCCATATGTCCTTGTACAAATGAAGAACAGCTCAAGGCTGATTAGTATTCCCTGAGCCTTCATGGATTATTATTAGCAACTTTTCCCCCTTGAATGTTTACAGAGCTTTTGTGAGCTTTTTACATCAGTTAGCTTGTCCTTTCAATTTTCTATTATACCTTTTGTAATTGCTTTCTGTCTATATTTGATATGTTGTTGCTTTACTCCAGTAACTTCCATTATCACTTTTAGCTTTGCTGTTGCTGGGATCAACCTGATTGCATTATTTACTCTCCTTGCTTTAAAAATCACTTCTTCCTTGTTCTCCCCCCTCCTCTCCCACCATCTTTCTGGGAATATTTGAGCTTAGCAACATAATGCTGTCTGAAGTCTTATTTGTTAGCTTCATAGCCCAAGACCATGATTGCTTGAAGCCAAATGATATGTTATCATAAAGCACTAAACACCCACAGACCATTATTGAATTTATCATGGCTACGAGCTCAATACACAGTGAAAGATAAACTTGTTTTTTACTGCCTGTGGAAGTCGCCAGGTTGATTCCTCCTTTAATTCTCATTTTTGTCAATACCAGAATAATTAAATCCCCATCACTAAGACCAATTTGTTCACAGCTCTCTCACCACAGCCAGTCCAGCTGGTTTTTTTTGAGCACAGGGCTGTGGTAAAACACAACAACATCCTTCTCCAAGCTTTCCTGCTTGCTCTCCACCAGAGGCTCTGCTCCCTGCCAAAGGAGGGGGTGGGAATGCCCAGGCCCTCCTCTCCCCTTTTCCCAGTGAGATGTGGGACAGATGTGGACAGCTCCTCTTTGCAGGCCAGCTCCAGAGTTCATTAAGGGTCTCAGGCTCCTGGGTGTGTTGGTTCCTGCTGCACACACAGACCTGACAGAGTTTAACCACACCTGACATTCCCAGCCCATCCAAACCAGCCCCTCCTCACTGCAGGAGTGAAGCCCCCTATTTGCAGAGAAAAAAAAAAATACTGTTCTATAAAAAATATGGATGCACATTTTCTTACGCATTTAAAACCAGAAATGGAGTTTCCCTTCTGTTGCACACTCCAGCTGTGTGTGCTGATATCCTTGGTGGGATTGCAGAGCACAAATACAATCAATTCTCTGTCTGGCATTAAGGAAGGCAAGACCCACTTTACCAAGTGCCAGCTCTGTAAGGAATCTGATTTGCACGTACATCACGAAACTCTAAATAAAAAAAACCTCTAGGTAAAACCAGAAGAAATTTATCCTGCACTTCATTAAACATGTATATTTGCTAAGTTTAACTACTTAATCTACTACTTAAGAATTCTGAAGAATCAGCTTTATTTATCATTTTAGGGAATGGGACATTTCTGCTCAAAAATTAATTACTAGAACATAACACAGTTGTGAGATCTTGTTGGGATTGAGAAAAATCTCATTCTCAGAAGGGCTATTGGTCCTTTTGTCATTTGTAAAACTGACTGTAAAATGATAGCATTAGTGATTAAAGACTGAAAGAAAGAAGTCTCAGAATGACCAATGGATTCTCTGGCATATGTTAATATATTCTGTTTGGAAAGGTTACTTCCATTTATATTCCAGATGAAAATAGTTGGTGACTTTATTGCATGTAATCACATTTTTTCCTACAGAAGCCAAGTACTCTGATCAGCACTGGGAATAATAATAATTAAAAAAGGGAATTAATTAAATTAATAAAGGAGTGTTGATTTCAATAAAAACACATTTTAAAATATTAGAAATAAACATTCTGATAGAGTAATTTTTTCTTATATATAATTTTTCTTTTGATTTTATCTTCTATAGTAAATTTCATACCACAATGTTAAAAAAGGAACAAGAACTTTAATAAAAAAAAATCTGTACATTGCTGATCTAAATTATTTTAATTGATTTTTATGGTTATTTCATTTCATTTGGTAACATAAAAAAAATCTAAAATAAACAAGAAATACAGGGATCTGTTGAGTGAGTCCAGAGGAAGGCACTGGGCTGATGGCAGGGCTGGAGCACCTCACTTTGGAGGAGAGGCTGAGAGAGCTGAGGGGTTCAGCCTGGAGAAGAGAAGGCTCTGGGCTGACTTTAAACTGACACAGGGTAGATTTAGATTAAATATCAGGAAAAGAATTCTTCCCTGTGACATTGGCGAGGCCTTGGCACAGATTGCTCAGAGAAGCTGTGGCTGCCCCATCCCTGGAACTTTCCAGATCTCTAAAGTGGTTTGAAGCTTAGAAGTTTTTTTTTTTTCCTTCCTTTTCTAGGTTAAGACATAAATGAGACCTTTCTCAGTTTTCCCCTGAAATCTTTTCCACTCCTTTACATTCAGTGTCACCTTTGTCACTTGAAGCACTCATTTGAAGAGCAGGACATCATTCAGATTCCAGTCACTCCTCCCTGCTAGATTGGGTGAAGGGGATCTCAACCTCTCAAAGAGGTGTTTTAAACACAAAGACAGGAGATCTGGGCTGTGAATCAGCTGCTGCAGCATTTAACTCAGCACAGAAAAACCTGAATAAATAAACTGGGGATGGCAACTTCAAAGCACCCTGTTAAAAAGCTGCCAGCACTGAAGGGAAGTAGTTTTAGGGAGCTCAGGCACACTGCGGTCAGGTGGCTGTGAGCATCTCCTCAGCTCACAACAAAAACGTCTGCAGGTAACCAAAATCCCAGCCAGTATGTGCAGGATTACTTGATTTTTGCTGGGGGTAGGACCAGCAAAACTCAAATTTCTGAACAGCCCAACCAGTTGGGGCCACAAGGATGTCTTAACCAGGGAAAGAAATAAGAGGCCAGCTAGATTTCCTACAGCTCAGACCATGTAAGTACCTGGCAGGCTGCTCCTGAGGGTGCTCGTGGCTCCTGAGAAATCCTGACAGGGTGTGCAGGGAGATCTGCCTGCCACTGTCAGCACTGCAAGGACAATGCATCTTCCCTGCTTCAGAAAAGTTTCCCTGATTATCGGTTAATATCTCAGAGAGCCATCACCTGTACCCTCCTCTTCCTCACTTTTAAAATAACCCTTCTTACCTGGCTCTGCAGCTGAAAGTGATGCTGGCAGCAGCTGTGCTGGATGTCCAGGCTGGAGCAGCCCCAGGGCAGGAGCTCCCAGGCCTGGCTCTCTGGTGGGATGAGGTTCTGGGGCTTGGATAAAGGGCCCAGAGGTGAAACCCAGGATTGGGGTCAGTGGGTGAGAGAAGCCTGCAGGGGAAGAAGGGCTGAGGAGAACTGTGCCTGGGGTCTGCAGCACTGGAAGGACCCAGCTATAACCAAACTCCCTGCAGAAAATGACCAAAATCCCTGCAGAAGGAGATGCTGAGAAGTTCCCCTGTTATGGCAGGAGATTTTGCTTAAACCCCCAAAAACATAAAGCTATGAACAAAAGAACCCCTCACACCCAAGGTGCCAAATCTTGTGGATGAGATGTTTTCCATTTGTGTCTCTTGAAGAAAGGCTTTATCCTGGAAGGTGCAATGCAAACCGAGTTTGCAGAGTAGGAGGCAGTGAGGAGACAAAGCTACAAACCTTTCTCCTGCACAACAAAGTGAGTTCTCTCACGAGGAGCTGGGTCATTTTTGGGGATAGCCGTGCTCCTGTGTGGCTCCCAGTGGCTGTGATGGTGTGCACTGGTGCTGGCTTCTGGACAGTGAATGTCAGACTTGCAGCCCTGCCTGTCTGAACAGGTTCCAGGAGTCTGCTGAGTCTGTCTGGAGATTCCTTGGAAAGCAGGGAAGAGCCTGGAGCAAACTGCTGGGCTTTATAAGCCTGGGACAGCTTGCTCATGGCAAATGTGCTCTGAGGGCTGCTCTGCTCAGCCCTGAGCTCACTGCTCAGCTCTGAGCTCACTGCTCAGCTCTGAGCTCACTGCTCAGCCCTGAGCTCACTGCTCTCGCTCGAGCTCACTGCTCAGCCTGGGCTCTTCAGGTGCTGCTTTGCACTGTGCTGCACTTGCTGTAGATGTGTGCTGCTCTGACTGCCGCTGCTTCTGACTGGGGAGCTAATTATTGCTAAACTGAAAATGCACTTGCAAGGGAAGTGTTTGAGCTTGTAGACTGCTTTGGAGTTTGAAAAATCACTTTTCTCCCCTGGTATTTTTTGTTTTAATATTCTTGTTCCTCTCCAAGTCTTTCTGTTCCTGGGAGGACTGAGGAATAGATTGTTTTCATTACCATTATTCCAGAATGGGGGGCAGGAGTGGATAATGATCCTATTTCACACTTCCTTGAGTTGCCATGTGGTGATGACATATGCCCTCCAGCAGGGAGTACTAACAAGTGGCTCTCAATTTGCATTAAGCCATACTGCCATTCCCAAAACTCTGTGTGTTTTCTGCAGTATGTAGAACCTGGTACTCCCCAGACCTTTGTAAATATTGCTATTCAAATTTGCTGTGCAGTAACGTGAGGATTTTAGTGACATCTCTCAGACATTCTGCCTTCTACCTCCTCCCTCCTCTTTTGGTCTCAAAGCAGAAGGGGTTTTAACAGGAACTCCAATAATACATGTCCCAAAACAGAAAACAAAACTAGGTCTACTTGGTAGTTTAGAGAACTCTTAGTAGGATGTAATTATGGATGGATCCCAGGCAGCACACAAGAATTAAAATGTAACTTTTAAATGGAAGCTAATATTTCATCTTGACTTGCTGTGATCTAAGAGGAAGATCATCTTCTGCGTGCCATCTAGAACAACTTTTGTCTGTGTTGCTGCCTTGGATAATCCTGAGTGTGTCCATGTTCCCCCTCAGGACTGCAATATGAGAAGGTGTGAGCCAAGCAGGATATTTGGGGATGGATGATTGCAAGGAAGGAGAGTAAAGCCTTGCTGGTGCAATGGGAACTGAAGTATTAAAACACATCTGATCCTCCCTGAAGCAGGAGGGTGTTGAAGAGCTGTGGGTGCTGGAGTGTGGCTGTGCTGGGGCACACACTGGTGCTCTGCAGGCTTTTGGGGGCTCAGTGTTGATGTGTGCAGAGCTGCAGATCAGTGTCATGAGCTACAGTGAAGAGCCAAAGAATGGATTAATTTGGAGGGAAAACAAAAGGTGCACCACTGAATTCCTGTTTTATGCATCCATTGCAGCACTAGTGTGATATCTCTGCAGAGAGCACTGAGAGTGTGATGTACACACATGTGATTCCTGGTATGTCACACAGAACAGCCTCAGTGTGTGTCCTGGGTATGGGCCAAAGATTTTCCTCTTTCCTTTGTAGTAAGGAGAAAAGATACCATAAATAAATCAAACCTGAGAGGAGTAATTGCTACTCCTCAGGTGGCTCATCAGATCTGAATATGATAAACGTTAAGTGACAGCAATTTCAGTATAAAGTCAATTATCTATGCATAGCAAATTAAAATTAGACACATCCTTTAGACTGGAAATTCATCCTAATGGAGATACAATTCTCTTTCTGTTGAACAGTAGAGTCCCTTGAGTACAAGAGTGATCAGTGTGCATCAGCTCAGGAGGAGCATTGACTTGACAGGCATGGGAGGCCACTGGCTCTGCCCTACCTGATTGTGCTGCACAACTTTTAAAGGAGTGTGATACCAAGATCTCATTGCTCTGAATTTTGACTGAAAGCTCAGAACCTTTAGAAGATGATAAATGTGGCTTTTAATATTTTTCAGAGCTGTTACAATTTCCCCTACTCATGCACTTTTCAACAGAGGCAAAAAGTGCAACCAGAAATAATGCAGAGTTACTGGAATGCATCCTTTTAAATAATGGAAACAAACAGGAAAAGAGCTCAGAACTGCCAGCTGGTGGTGTTTGCCTCCTCTTTTAAAGTAGAGGAAGGAGCTGGCTTAAAAAAACGGGAGGCAGGTTCATGAAGAGTTTAGGATAGGGACACAGATTTCTGAAAAGATCTTTGCTTAAATCTTGATTTATCTTCAGATAAATCTTGAAATGGGATCTTAATGGCTGTAGTAATTAGCGATTTAATCTAAAGCACTTGGAGAGTGCCTTGTGACTGTCCCAGTGTCCCACACTGGGTGTGGGCACCAGCACAGTGGCAGCAGGGGGGTCTGGGTGAGACCCACAGGTCAGAATCACAGCCTGGTTTGGTTTGAGGTTTGTAGGGAGAGGTGATAGCACCAGCAGGTGAGGCTGCAAGAAGCACCAGGCTCCAGGGTGTGTGAGCTTTTTCCTCTCATGAAAGCACAGAACTGCAGAGTAATCTGAGCTGGAGGGGACCCACAGGGAACACAGATTCCAGCTCTTAGCCTTCTACAGGACATCCCCAAGCAGGTTTTCCTCGGGTTTCTGCCTTCCCCGTGGTCTGAGGGCTGCTGCTTCCCACCAGATGCCAGGGATGTGTCTCCTGCTGTCCTTGGGGAGATGTGGCTGCCAGCCCTCTGTGCAGTGTGCATTCCTGTTGAGGCATTTGGTGACTCTTCAGGCTTTGCAAACAGGGCTATTGTGTGATATTTTCCTATCCCTAAAACTACTTTTATTGCTAAGAATATTTAAATAGATTGGGGAATTCCTGTTTTATCCTGACATTTATTCCACAGCACCCAGCGCATCCTGCCAGACTGCAAACACTTACCTCATGCATTGCTTTGCCTGGTGAGTATTGGTGTTCCTGAGTAAATCACATCCTTGTAAGTGTTTCTATCCCATGGATTTTTGCTCAGGTTGGGCTGCCCTGCTTGCTGCAAGTTCGTGATGTTTTTTCTTCCTTTCCTTTCCTTTCCTTGTGGCTGTACCAGTGCAATCTGGTCCCAGCCAGGTTTTCTGTGCTTGCTCACTAAACCTATTCATTATTGAGCAAAACCCTGTAACAAAATGTTTGCTATTCCTCCCTGCTGCAGGGAGAAAGCTCCTTCAGTGAGCTGAATCTGGGAGAGTTGTACCTGAAAGGTTTCCCCTGCTGTTAGTCCAGAGGGTGCCTGGACAAGGTCATGTCTCCTTGGTGGTGGAGCTATCCTAAGTGCTGCTTAAAATCAAGGGACTTTCTCTATGTAAATCTATTTTACTATTGCACATTAAGGAAGCAGTTAACCTTAAGTCGTCCTTCTGCTTGGAGAGAGCTGCTGTTAAGCTTTTTTTTGACCTGTGGGCTTTTAGAAGTTTTAAGCACATATTAACAGAATGCGTTCTCAAGAGGAGTGCAAGTAACCTGCCAGTCATTCCTGGCTGACAGGGACCTGTCACTCAGTGCCACTTCTTCCTGGAGAGGGCTGGAGCAGACATTAACAAAGCCTTTCTCCTCCCTGGAGGAATCCTGCCAGTTGGCAGGGGCTGTTCCAGCGATGGGAGGCTTTGGCAGGCAGCAGGGTGAGCTGTGGTTGTTGAAAAATGGGCTGAAGGAGGAGCAGCTGGCAGCTTGAAGCATCTCTGACAGTGTGATGATAACCTGTCTAGTACTGTCATCATTTGAGCTCAGCAGGACCAGAAAAAATCCTGATGATCTAGGGAGGATATGGAAAAGCTGTGAGTTTTTTCTATTTTATCAAGGAATGGTTGTTTTCTTCCAGCATGAAGGATTGTTTTAGCATTTGCAGAAATGAAGCTGGATCATCCTGACTGGCCTCTAAGGCCAATCTGATCTAAGTTTTGCAGTTACATTTTTAGTGGAGAAATAAAAACGAGTTTGAGCATCAAGTTTCTTTCAGAAATCTTCTTGCTACAGCAAACACTTTATCCCTCTAAAGGGAAGGGGTGGGTGTTGCTCGTCTCTCATTTATTGTGTAGCTTGGGCAGTTTGTTTCAGATTGGTAGAATTGTGTGATCTGCAGTGTAACTGGGAAAGGATCAGATGAAATACTCCATGTCAGTGGCTGGTTTCCATGCTCAGGAGCAGGCAGTGTTCCCCAGGACAGGGAGATCTGGGGCCTTGAAGGTGCAGGGTCAGCAGGGACAGCTCTTCCCCCCTGGCAGGTCACCAACCCTGCAGCCACCCCAAGCCCACTGCAGGGTGCCCAGCTGCTGTTTGAACGAGCACCTGAAGTGAACAGCAGTGAAGAATCCAGTGTTTTAGTCTGGGCTGGAGGCCTTTTCTCCTGCCTCTGAGAGTGTTTGGCTGGCATTTTAGAGAGCAGCATTATTGACTGTCCAAATGAATTATTCCACACAGCCAGACTGAAGCTAAATGGGCCCCAGTTGTCCCTTCTGGAAAGGATTTGTGCTGAAATGAGGACTGCTGTTGTGGTCATTGAGAGATGAAGATGCCAGGCAAACTCATTTTGGCATTTAGTCTGGAGAGAAGGCATGAATTTGTATTTACATCTTCAAAAATGAATGAAGCCTGTATTTTTCTGGTGAGTGGAAAAGGTGCACCAGAGAGATTGATATATTCATACACACAGCACTGATATGTTTCTGGGCTAATCCCAAGACAGGATGTTGTCCTAAAAAAAACCCAAAATCATGTGTATGGCAGACCTCTTGTATCTTGAGCAGCTTGACAATCTGCACTAAGTATGGGATGGAACCAAAAGCTTTGGAGTCAAAGACACTCTTGGGAATCATGGGCACCTCTTGAATTCTGGAACAAAGCTTTGTCTTTCAGCTCAGTCCAATGCTTTGCTCAGACAACCATTATTTCTCATTAGCAGGTACCTGAAATTGCTCTAGAATCTGTCTTGTACAAATGTAATAAAGCATGTTCTGAGTATTTATACAGTGCCAAGTATTAATTAACATGAGAGATACCAGCAATTGACTGAACCCTCTGCAAGTAATTTTATTAATGTTTAATCCTTATTAATGACATATTATAATTATTTGGGTACATGTTTTCCTAGCACATTTAGCACACTCAGGCTTCATCATTTCCTTCCCAATAGAGATAAGCTAAACCTCAGGAATAAAGCTGCAGTTTTCCAGCCTCCAGCTGAGCCTGCAAGCACTCCACTTCGAAGGAGCTGCTGTAAAGGGATGGAGCATAGAAACCACCCCTGGGGAACTTTTGAATGCAGGTATGGATTTAGAGCTGGGGAGGGAGGCCAGTGCTTTTCTAATAAAACCAAATCCTGTTTGAAGGTGCGTGCCTGACTCCTTGGAGCCCCTGAAAATCCCCTCTGGGAAATCTGCCTTGGCTTGTTTTTGGCCAGGTTTGATGTTCCAGCTACATACTTGATTAAATTTTGCATGATGGAATGAAAGGATTCTTAGCACCTGATGAAAACTGTGCTGGTCTCTAGGGCTGCAGTAGTGGTACAGCAAACACCTGAGCTACAAGTCTGAGATGCTGTGGCATTCAAGCCAGGGGGCCACTGAAAATCATGTTTTCAAATGGCACAATTCCTTTTCTAGCCTCCCTTTCCCCCCCAGTCCCTAGATGGAGAGATGGAAGCCTTCACTGGGTGTGTTATCAGCAGCCTGGCATTCTCTGAATGTGGATGATAATAATGTGATGACCTTCCAGTGATAAGACTTGCAAAGAAAAAAAACAAAGGGGCAAAGAAGGTAATTTACACCTGCAAGGACAAAATGTACAAATCATATCAGAGATAAAGAAATGCTCAGGTTCCTGATGACAATGCTTGTTGCATGTGATGTTACCACAAGATGCTGTAGCTACTTTATCTTGCATCTAATATACAGACTAGACATAACAAATTAAAAAAAAATACAGATCAAAAAAACTTGTGGGAATTAATTGTGCTGTGGACATTCTTCTTTTCTGGAATGAAAAGAGTAATGGCTAAATCAGAGTAGTGAACACTCTGTAGCCTATTGGCAGTTGGAGCCTTCCTTGTGGCTTTTTTGTCCTCCTTGTTGTTGAGCATCAAATTTCAAGCAGTTATTAGCCATAAATGCCTTGGAAAGTGTGCAGCTCTACAAATGCCTGTGCACCATTGCAATTAGTATTAAGAGTTACACAATGACAGAATAATATTTTGGTTCTAGAACAGTGCCTTGTTAATCTAAGGAGTGAATAGGAGTGGAGAAAATAAATGAGCAATGAGTTTGGTTCCTGAAGGAATGTTTCATTAACTGAGGAAAAACCTAACCCTGCATAGCTGCAAAGTTTGCCAGTGCAAGCAAATAATTACTTTGCTTTCTACCAACTGTATTTTGATTTTCAATAATTACAGGAAACACAGAAAGGTTTCTTCTAGGAAATGTTTTTTTTCCTCGTTACTGTATTAGTTGAAAATATTTACTAATGGCTAAATATAATGAATTTTACTTTTGACTTTCTTAATTTTCTTTAAATGGAGCTTGCTGAAGGCACTTCTAATTTATCCCAATTACTGTATCACACAGTTCCTGTAAAATTCATAATTAGACATGATGCTTTTTTGAGTGCAGAGCAGGAAGCTTGCTTTGCTAATAAGGTGTGATTTCCCCAGTCACCTTTTAGTGACAAATGTTTATTACCACAAATACTGTGGAGCATGCAGTAAGAGTCAAAGGAGTTGATTTCTGCAGTGCAGGGGGCTCCTGGCAAAACACTGATAGGAAAGAACTCCTTGGCTGATACACAAAGATTGGCTTATCAATGAAGAATATTTAGGGTGTCAAGCAGTGGAGACTAATCTAAATGAAATTAGCCTAAAACACTTAGAAGAACAAATATCTCCAGCCACAAGAGGCTCGTTTTACTTAATTCAGAAATATTAAGCAGTTTGTATAACTGTACTTGGAATGCATTTGGAAATGAGAATAAGACCCTTGCTAATTTGCTGAATGACAGAGTGTACACAGAAACTTAATATCTGCCTGTTTTTAGTAAAAACTGCAGCCTTTTTCTCTCTTCAGCTGGAAATGATATTGACCACAAAATGAAGAAAGGCACCTCAGTCTGTCAATAAAAGCAAAAGGCATGATATAATGAGAGATAATGATGAGGAATATAACACAGCCTCTCCTTGCTGTGCAGCCATAAATCCCCTGCCTGCTGCTGCCTATGGGCTGGTGTAAAAGGGAACTAAACAAAATGTGTTCAGTGTCTCTGGCCATGGGATTATGTGAACAAGAGAGCTTTGCTGATGGTTTGTAGTTCAATTCTGCTTAGTTACCCTTTCAGCTGCTTGCCCTGATGGGGAGGATGTTTCACCTGCGTGGATTTCTGGAGCTAGTAGGCCAATTTTGCAAAACAGAAAACCATTGGTAAGTATGTGGTGATGACAAAGCTGGTTCTGTGCACAGTTTTGATACAGAAAGGATGTTCTTCCTATTAAATAAATAGACCACGTTGGCTCAGTCTTCAGATCTACCATTTTTTTCTCTGTTCTAAAAGCTGGAAAAATAGCTTTACACTTATAAAATAAGCATTAATATCCTCTTTTCTCATCTTTAGTGCATTTAGATGTCAAGCTTTTCTCTTAGCATATAAATAGTCCCTATGGATTGCACTGTAGTTTTTATGGGGGACTTTAAAAGGTATGGATTAACTATTCACTGTTCCCAGGTAAATCTGTTATGAGAATTAAAAGAGGTGATTAGTAACTATTCAGTGTGTAAAGGCAGGGAGAGATAAGATCTTCCTAATGAATTGATCACTGTAGTGTCAGTCTTACCACATGGGATTATCAAATAAAAAAGGAGTATAATTTCTTTTTAGGGTATTCATTGGTAGAGTTGAGAATAAAAAAGCCCTCCTGGCTCCTCCAAAGGTACATGGAGTTTACTGGACAATGTGGGCAGGGTTGATCTTGCCTCATTCTGGCCACCCAGTCACCTTTGGAGGGGAAGATTTAGTTCTATATCCTGAAATTCCTGATTGCACTGGATTTGTGTGAAATTGGAGTGAAGGAAAAGTACAATTTGGGCATTTCAGTGGGAAAAAACATATGAGATTCTTAGATCATGGCTTTTATATTAATATTTTTTTTCTTGGTCTACTCATTCAGATTTTCCTTTTTCTGGCAGCAGAGAGCACTGTGGCAGTCAGGGACAGAGCTGAATTGTAACCTGGCTACTCCCCCAAATCCTGGGTTCCTGTCACAGAAGATTCAATATTCAATATTGAGCCTATGTGCTGAGGAGCAGGGCTGGAGCTCTGCAAACAGCTGTATTCTAGAAATTCAGGGGCAAGTTTCCCCTAATAACAGAGGATGCACAAAGCCCAGGCTGCCTTGGCATCAGCAGCAGCTCTTTTAGCAGAGGTGGGGTCAGGTGTTCCCCCAGTGCCAGTCACTACTGCCAGGGTGGGATGTGTTGCTGCTGTCTGAGGCAGGAGGTCAAATGCAAGGCAAAACCAGCACCACCAAAAAAATCAGAGTGTTTTATGGAGGAAAAAGAATCCCAAACCACTGTATGAATGTGGACCATTCACAGTTTTAACTGGAAACATACCAAAGAATTTGATTTCCTGCTAAATAGCAGGCACTTATTGACTGCCAGCAATGCTCTGATCCTTCATTAATCATAAACCAATCGCTTTAAAATACTTTTAGTGTGTTAATCTGTCTCTAACAGGGGTTACCCTGGCAGAAGTTTATACAATGGCTTAAAATGGGAGCTGTGAATGCAGAAGAGGAAGACTGTTAAGAAAAGTAATTAACGTTATTGAAAATAGAATTTGTTCCTGTGAGGTGGGAGTGCTGATTGAACACATGAGCTCCACTTAGCTTTTGTTGTGTGATAGATTTTTTTTTTTTTAATAATACTGCAGGAAAATTGTGATGGAAAAGAGAATCACTGGAGTAGAGATTTTTTGGAGTGCTTTATTTATTCTATCCTAAGGAGCATGCAGGGTGGGGTCTCTGTGAAATAACTTTTCTGCCATTATGGAAGAGTTCTGGAAGAGAAAACCTCCAAACTGGTGTTGAAATGAAATAATATCTGTTTGATGTTAGTCATTTCCAAAATGTCACATTTAAAATTTAGAATAACAGATTAGCTTTGACATCTGAACTTCATTATTAAATTTGCTTCCTCCCCCTCCCCCATCTGACAACAAAATTTTCTTTACAATAAATAAAGACATTTTAAAGAAAAATGTATTTCTAAGCCTTAGGTCTCTTCAGAAGCCCTGAAAAGTGGATATACTTTGTCCTCAGTGTGTATCCACGGATGCAGTAAATTGTGATGTGCTTGTGTTCCTTCATGAACTCCTGCAGCTGTGACAGCAACAGGCACCTGTGGATGTGCAGTGGGCTCTTTATTTTAAGAAGGCCAAAGTGACCCTCTGCTGTTAGTAAAAGCTGGGGTTTTTGTTCTGTCAGTGAGCCAAAATAATCGATTTGCTTGTACAGCTTTGCCTTGGAGTAGTGTGCCATTCCTTGAGCACTTGCATTCTTGACTGGAGTGCGTTTTAATTCTCTTTTATTTTAACATTCTTCCATCTTCCAGGGTTTTTCCTCACTGCTTTTTATGTACAATAGTTGAATTATATGGGCAAGATAAGGGTGCTGCTCATTGAAAAGTGTGACAGGCTGGCATTAACCTGTCCAGAGCTGTGGCTGATGGAGCAGATACTGTTCAGATGAATTGTGTATTTAGTCTCTAAAAGCTTTTCAACATCAAACCAAAGCCCTTCGTTTTTTCTAACGATGATGTAGCATGAGACAAAAATCCTTGTTCAGTAAACCATGGTCAGCAGGGAGGCACCAGGACAGTGTTTCACAAGGTTTGTGCCTTTTGGAGGGCTGGAACAAGCTGTTCTTGTCCTGGAGCTGTGGTTTCAGGGCTGTTCCCTCTCAGTGCTGCTGTCCCTGGTGCTCCAGCACAGGCTGGATAAGGGAGTTCTCCTCTCTGGCCACCCCAGGAACTGTTCTGGGGGCACCTAGACGAGGCTTTTGCCCTGTCCCCTGGCAGAGGGTGCTCTCTGATCCTCAGCTCTGTCTGCACCTCAGGTGATTTATCCTCCAAGGCAGGGCTCATGGGTTTTGGTGTGTGGGAAGGACAGTGCCAAGGGAGGGCCAGGTCTGTCGGGATGGAAAGCAGAGAGGGATGGTTTGCAGCTAATGTTGCTGCTAGGGGATGTGTGCTGATTTATTTTCTCATGAGCTGCCCTCTGGGGCTCTGGAGGTGAAAGGGTTTGCTGGGGTCCCTGCCAGCTCCTAGGTCTAAACCTGGTGTGACTGAGGACAGAACACCCAGGGCTGGCTGTGGGTGAGCTGCCCACTCCCTTTGTGCTTTTGGACCTGAGGAAGCCTGGCTGCTGGACTGTCCTGGGCAGGCAGGAGCTGCCAGCTGGCCTGGGTTCAGCCTGGACACAGCCTGGGGACCAGCAGAGACCCAGGGGGGAGCAGGAACCCTCTGGGGGCTGAGACATGGGGACAGGACACGGCCCTGTGAGAGGGGCAGAATGGTTTGCAAAGGAGATCTGAAAGGCTTTTATGGGTGTTGGTTCAGGGGTCACCTGTGCTCTTTATTGGGTTTTTATTGAAACATCCCTAGCAGAGCCCTGCAAGTGATCACTAACTTGTCACTGCATCCTTTGAGCCTTTTGAAAGATAATTGTTTTTGGATTTATGTAGTGGTGTTGCTGTTCCTCTTGGAAACCTGCAGATCTTCTGAGCTGAGGTTTTTCCCTTGCCACAGCCCACTGGCAGAAGGCCAGGGCTCTGAAGCCAGTCTGTTTCTGCTGAAGATCTGAGGCCACTGGGTTTGGATAAACCCATTCTCTGTAGTGTTTGCATTCATCAAATCAAAGGTCCCTTTTCTGCTCTCAGATCCCATCAATGGATGGGGCTCCTGGAATCCCCTGAGGAGTGGCTGAGGTTTGGTCCAGGAGGGAGTTTTCAGCATGGAAATTGTGTGGGATTGTAGGAACAACAGCCCAAGAGTGTGAAACTGCCACCAGGAGCTGGAAGATGCAGTGCAAGGAGAGGATGGTGGGGAGTGAATCACAGGATAAACTTGGTGTCTCTTACTCAGGGCCTGACAGTGACTGAGACAGGGATGACAAACCCAAAGTGGAGCTGTCAGAACTTCTTGCACATCTCCAAGGATGGAATCTCCCTTGTTGCAGATGGTGGGGGAGGAGAGAAACAGACTGGGCTCTTGTTTTGAATCAAAACTCCAGGAAGCCAGGAAAATTTTGTTGCTTGGAGAATTAATTTGGCCTGGTGAATGTCATATTAGCACATTCAGAGCACAAAATGCCCTTTCTGGAAATTTCTATTGATTTTTATGACAAATGAAATATTGCAGAGTATGGACACAAATGTTATTCTTCTTCAGCAGTGATATTACAAAATTCTGTATAATTCTAGGGAGAACACTGCTGCAGAGGAGTCTTTCAAATGTGGAGAGGCCTGATGGTAAATCTCATATATGAGAGTTTCAGAGTGAAGATATTTCTGTTTGAGCAGTCTAAGCCCAGGTGAATCACACTGAATGCACACCAAATAATTCTTCTCCCTTTCTGGGATTTTTATGACTGAAGAACAGTTGACATTCAGTGATTTCAGTGTGCCTAATTCAAGCATCAGTTTTGTGGCATTTGTGTCCTTAATGTTGATTAAGAGCTCTGCCCTGCCCTAATTTCATGAAGCCCTTCTGGGAACAGGTTATCAGAGGTGTTGTTATCTGAGAGGATCAGGTCTGATAACCTGTACATGATGCACACTGTGCACACACCCTGACTGTGCACACACCATTCTGCTGGGGCTTTTGTCCCTCCTCCTCACACCTTTTGTGCAGTCCCTGGGGATGTGAGGTCTGATTAAAGTTATTGGTGTTGCTGGATCAGCAACGGAACCTGCCTGGCTGAAACTGTCACTGTTGCAGGGAAATGCAATCCAGCAGATACTGGCTGTCCTCCTTACCTTTCCTCTTGAAGAAACTCAGCTTCTCTCATCTCCTGCATTTCAGCCTCCCCGTGCCTGGGTCTGGCAGTGGCTCCAGGGACCTGGCAGAAGTCAGGGGCTCAGAGGGATGAGGAGGAGGAAGAGAATTGGGCTTGAAATGTGAAGCAGCTGAAGAACTCTAGAAAGATCTGGGTTGGAAGGTGATGCTCAGAGAACATCTTGTTCCAAAGCCATGTTGTGGGCAGTGACATGAAAGGTTTTGTGGAGGTTTTACTTAAATGGAAATACTGTGCATCCAAATTGCAGCCATTGATGCAAACTCTCTCAAAGTGTCAAACTTTGGTGACTGTACATGATTGAATTAATCTTTGCCTACAATAAATTTATGAAAATATATGAAATGTCTGCATCTATCTTGCTGCCACCTCTGGAGATTGACAGAAGTGCCCAGAAAATATGGTGAGATCAGATGGAGCATATTGCTGTAATCTACTGGGATGGTTTCCCAGGAAAACTTGATTCTTTTACATAATCCTGTCAAATGCCTCCTAAGGTAAAGTAGGAATGTAGTTAAAGTGATTTTTTTTGATGTCAGTCTCTCCCTATTTCAGCTATCCTTGCCTTTTTGTATAGCTCTTGAGCTAACATCTACCCCATCTGTTTTTTTGACTCTGAGATGTTGTTTACACTTACACAACTGCATTTTAATTTTGATGTCAGATCTTACTGGCAAGTGCTTATGTGTGTGGAATAACTCTAGCTCTTCAAGAGGTGAATTGTAAGATATCAGAGATACTGCCAGGATAAATGCACCTGCAGTGAAGTTTCCCAGCCTCCAGACTGTGATAAATGATGCCTCATTCTAAATTTTTGATGCTAGGATAAATCTTGAGGTTATATTAAATTGTGGCTTTTAAAAATTTTTTATTTTATTTTATTTTATTTTATTTTAATAACACTTCAAAGGCTGTGAGTTTCTCTTGCCAGGAGATGTTTAGAATAAATAATGCTTAGCCCTGTAGCACTGGACCCATGTCTGTCCTGGATGGAGATTAAATAACTTGAAATTTGAATCCTCCCCTTGCATCACCCCCTGCTGCCCCTCCCTGAGTGTAAAATCCCAGATTTGCTCTGGATGGAGTCTGGATTGGGACAGGTCATCAAATGACATCATTCAATGGCACTTAAATGCATGAAGTAATTACCTTGTTTTCCCATTTATTTAATATATTTTTTTTCCCTTTTGTGGAAAACCAGTTTAATACTCTTTTCTCTAAATAAGAACATGTGAAATCTTTGTGTGATGTTTGGGTTACCCAATAAATGTGCTTTACCCATAGCAGTTAATATGCTTTGCTTTTCTACCTGCAGCCAAGTAGGGCAGAGGTGGTTGTACAGGGAGCTCTTTGAGAGCAGCATAAACTGTTTAATAAATTTAATTTGTCTGCAGAATTTGTGGTTGTGTTGTTAGGAAAGCTCAAGGAGTATGATTCTGGGTTTGACTGACAGATATGGCTGGACACTGTAAGGGAGGGATAAACTGTACTTGCAGGAAATATGGGTGTGCAAATACTGGGGAATTCATGTTGAGAAACATTCTTAGATGACCAAGATAACTCCCTATACTGTTTAAATTTCAATTTTGAAATTGTATTCTTTAGCTTTTGGTTGAAGCATTGTAAAACAAACAATGTGGCAGTTGATTTGGAGGACAACATTGTGAATTATGTTTCTGGTGGCAAAATGCAATTTCCTTGCAAGAGTGAGGAGCTTAAAAATGAATGAAGGCTGCTAATAGTACCAGCTCTGCAGTCCCCCTTTGTTCATAAATAACCAAAAGTAGTATTGTGATTTGTATTGGCAAGACATCAATTCAACAGACCAGCATTTTGGAATCTGAGTGTTTAGAGGTAGATGGCATAGATCATATTCAAACAGCTTTGTGGGGTTTTTTTCTTTCTAAGATTAAATTTTGGTCACATTAAATATACTGTCCTCTTACCACTGGGTCCTTAATTCTTCACAGAACATGGACAGGATGCAAATGCAGCTGCCCTGTCTGGTTAAACATGCTTTGCAAGCTAATTGCTGTCTTAAGCACTTTTCTGCACAGACACCTTGGGAAACCCCAAATATCCAAAATTAAAATTGCATGGACTGAAGCAGGGTACCAGTGCAGGCTCTGCTGATAACCAGATTTGTGTGGGATTGGATGAAGCTGTGCAACAGTGAGGAGCTTTGTAATGTGGCAGAGCTTTATTGAGTGTCCCTCCAGTATGACTGGAAATTATTTTAATGCCCTGTGTGAACAGTCTGAGCTGGCCTTGATTCAACTTTATCTTATTTTATGAGAGAACACGAAGACTGGGAACTTTTAGGGCTGTTGCATGGCTGCAGGGTTTTTCCAGGCTGCTGCTGGAGAAGGGTTGGTCACTTGTTCCCCTCTGTGCCCAGCAGGTCAGAGCCACACCAAGCTCCTGCTTGAGATGGGTATTTGCAATTAGACTGTTCCTAAACTTCTAGTCCTCAAAAATCCTTCAGAGGTTGATCTGAAAAGGGAATTCACATTTGTATTTCTTAAAAAAACCCCTTAACATTCTACTTTTTGCATGAGTCAAATGAACTTCTAATGTATATTTTGGTTCTGTTACCAACCCAATATATACATTATTCATGCAGATCTGCATCTCCAGATAATTATAAGGAACATCCTGAGTAACATCAGAGGTTTTCATGCTGGTGTAGGGAAGTGACTCATGCAGCAAGAAAAGCTCCTCATGTCTCAGCCAGTGGAGAATGATGCCCTAGGAAGGGCTCCCATGACCAAAGAACAAACTGTTGGAAGTGAACTTTGTCAAAAAAGGAAATTTCTGTTCTTCCAGAAAAATCTGCTTTTGTAGGTCCACTCTCAGGTTTTGTTATTGAAACTACAGAGAGGATCTGAATGTTCTCAGGTACAGCAGTTAGATTTAAGCTGGTAAACGTAAGTTACAGGTTAAAAAACCCTGTTAAAATATTTAAGGGAGGATGTGGAAGCAGAAATAGAAGCAAAAGAGGAGAGTCCTTGAGTGGTGGGTGGTGTGAGTAACAATTTTTGTTTCTAGGAAAGGAACAGTTGTAAGCAGAAGTTTTGAAATGTGTGTAACTTTTAATAAGGATGCATAAAACCTAAAAACTCTTGGGAAATATCAATTCTATAAGTAGAAGGATTTAATTAAAGTCCGTCTACACCGTTTTGTTGGAAAAAACCCCTAGGCAAGCCTAGAGCTTTCTCCTGAGATTATAAGTTTGGATATAATTGCATTAATTTAACTTCCCTAAACTGTTTAAAGATACTTCATTTAGGAATCCAGAGTGTTTTGATTCTGAAGCACATAGATAAGAATGGGCAAACTGAGAAATCTCAAATGATGCCAACAGGGCATTGTTTGCCTGGTCCAGAGTTCTGTGGGATGTGTTCCAGGACCTGATGATTGATGTTTATTCAGTGATCACAAAGTAACTTAAAAGCTTAATATTAGTTTGGGAGTGACAGGTGAGTTGTGCTAAATAAAATATGATTTTTGTCACATGCAGTCTAAGACATGAGCTGTGAGAGATATTGAATGAAATGTATATCCCAGGGGAAAAAATAATCCAGTAGAGACTCTTAGAAGTGAAATATCCTGGTCAATCAGGAGAAATGTGGTACCCCAGAGCAATAGGAATACGTGGCACTCTGGGCAATAATGAGCAGAAATTTGGGGAACAAGAGGCAAATATCTGTTGCAGATAGTCCTGGAGACTTTTAAAATGGAAGTTGCAAAATTCTAGGCTTTGGAAAAAAAATCATAAAATGCTTCAGAGGTTTCAGAATGTATCTTCAAGTGAAAAACATATGAATTCAATCCACTTGGTGTATAAAAAGAAGATTGAAAAGTTGCTTGGTTAAAAGGCATTCATGGGGATAAAAACCAGGGCACTATTATATTTTTTTTCCACTTGTATTGCTAAAACAGGATTAAATAACTTTTCTGGGAGAGATTTTAATAAAACATGAGTTCTTCTAATGGTAACAAAAATCAGTTGGCAGCTCTTTTTTAATGACCAGATTCAGCTGTGAAGTGATGGCCACATGCTGTCCAGGTCAGCAGTACTTGTTGAGTGAATGAAACTGTCTTGAACATTCTCATAATGCTCTGGTCTTATCCTGAAGTAGTAAATAGCAATCAGGTGTTGATCTAATAAAAATATTTACCCAGGGTTAGCCAAGTCTATTGATGCAGAATGTCTACAGTGCCTGCTAGTCTGCTCTGTTTATCCACTTTGGACCAGAATTGTCCTTTTGTAGCAGCTGAGATCCTCTGCAGCACTCCGAGATTAATTTTCATGCCCTCTCAGCCTCTGACCAAGTGTTACCTTTGCTCCTCTTGGTTGAAATCCTGCCTGGGTTGACCTTAATGCATCTCCCACCCTCTGTGGAGTTACCTGCTGTTTCTACATTTGAAGCTGTGTAACTTTGCTGGTCAATATTTCTATTCCTGTCTGCAGAGTTTTAATTGCCCCTTTGATCCCTGAGCCTTCCCAGCTGGGTGCCTGGTCTCTGTGGCTCAGATCTGAACTGTTCTGCCCTTTTGCTCTTGCAGCTCCTCAGTTTGCTCAGTTCAGAGCCCTCTGTGTGTGGCTTTGCTGAGCATCCACAGCAGAGCCCTTTGCCGTGATATCCAGGCCCCTCCCTCCTGCCAGCAATGAAATGTTTGGGTTAGAAGGTATTTTATAATAATGTTTTGGGGTTTCTTTTTCTCCTAATAACCCTCTGATTTGCCTGCTAGCATTTCTGTCCTGCTGCTCCTGGTCTGTAAACGCTGTGTGAGTCAATTCTTCTGTGCATCGCCAGAATTACAAAGCCTCTTGTCCAGCACCAAACCCTTCAGGAGCTGCTGGTACCTACAAAAACACAAATCCCAGCTACACCTTTGTTCCACAAAGCCACTGAGATTCCTTTTGCCCTTTACCAGCAGAGTGCATGTTTTAATCCATCCCCTGCTGTAAACATTTTAGGCACTAAACTTACTGCTGTATGCAGAACTCCTGATTGTTCAGATTCATTTGACTGCAGCCTTGTCCTAAGCCTCAGTTCAGAAAATGTTGTGTTTAATACTGTAATAGTGGATTGTTCTGTCTAATTCCCTTGTATTCATGTATTAAAGCAGCCCTGAGCAGGGAAATGTGGGCAAAGCTGGAAACTGAAGCACCAAAGCTTCTTCCCAACTGTGACTGGTTTGCTACTAGAATTAAGAATTTGCTCATTCTGATTTCAATTTATTCCAGTAATGGCATAGATTGGATGGAAGGTCAACTGATAATTAGCAAGTTTACTGAGCACTGCGGCACATTAATTAATTTTTTGTAATTATAACACTGCTGCTGCCATGTGCATTTTGCTTCCTTTCATTTGATATGAAAGTGGTGTAAAGTGGAAAAGGATCAGGTCCATTTAGGGAAACCAAACACATTCTTCATGTTGGCCTGTGGGACAAGGGAATAATTTTCTTTGGGCAGAGAAAAAGCTCAAAAGTTCTATCAAGTCCAACACCAAGAATTTAGAGGATGCTTGTTCATCTATCCTACTTTTGCTTGAGAGCTGATTTTGGCTTCATGTGCTTGTAATTGAAATTTGATGTTGTTCATATTATAATATCGTTGGTATGCAAAATGGCACACACTGACTGTTTGATTTGTAAATGGCTGTTTTAAAATGGATGATCTTGAATATTAATGAAGCAGGCTTTCAAAAAAATTGCCATTTTCTTCTCCTTCTCCTGTCCCTCTTTTAATGTAGGTGCAAAGGGTTTGACAGTATGGAAATTATGAAAATAAGCAAATTCATTTCATCAAGTGCACCATTAATTATTCATTAGCTATTTGAAAAGCAACATCTCAGCTCTGTGTGTGTATATATAGTGTCATTCACCATCTACTCCATATAGTGTTCTCTGTTTTGGTTTCAGTAGGTGTTCATTATTAATTTCTATCACAACTTAGTCAAAAGACTGTGGTTCCCTTCATTAGATGCTTTTGAACTGGTAAGACCATTGCTGCTCCTGCTCTCACTACATGGGCATTTTGAGTGATGTATTGTGTGCAGTGCAAGCCTTTTATCAAAGCAGGATACAACACAGCTTTACAGCTAAATTAAAGTTGCCTTCATACTAAAAATGAACATTCAGTTTATCTTGTGCACCCTGTTCTGTAGAGCAGATTTGTTTCATTCCACCTTGATTTATATTCTCAAAAATCTGTATTCCAGCCCTGAAGAAGAGATTAGAAATTGCATTGCAATGAACTTCTTCAAAAAAGCCAAGTTCTGCCATGTAATGAAGTAAGAGAAAAATATGAAGTGGAACTTGTTTAAAACTGAATTATGAAATAGTCATGAAGGTTATCCTGTCATTACTAATAATAAGGTATAAAAATAAAAAAATCAGCACAGCAAATGACTTTCAGCTCCTGGATGGATTTCAGTAGACTGTCCTAGGCAGAACCAGTGTTGCTTTGGCTGTAAATCCAGGTGTGAGATCTGATGCTAGAGGGTCATTCTGAGAACCTTTGAGAGCTGGTTGGCTTTACTTGGGACACTAAAATTATTATGCACTTACAAGTGCATGAAAGACTTATGGAAGTGGGTTTTCTGATTCTTGCTGAACTTCCAACATTATTATTTTGACCTAATTTCATAAGAATATAAATCTTCTTACCTGCAGGTTCTGAGTGTCATGCAATTAGATGCAATTGAAAATCAATAATGTCTGAATAATTGATGTTGAAAAATTATTATCAAATGTCCAATCAGTTAGGCAATGGAATCATAGACTGTGCTAAGCAGGAGGAGGGGAGGCCATTATCAGCAAAAGCTGTGCACCTTTCAAAGAGAACAGATGCCCAAAGACAAAGTTGATAATAAAATCAGAAGCATCCCAATCTATGTAATTTATTCACTTTACTGAGCTCTTGATCCAATTTGCCATATGTTATGGGATATAAATTTTGAGGAAATGTTCTGTTTTCTCTTATGTGCTTATCATTACATGAAAATATGAAGAACTTCACCAGGAGAATGTTAAGGATCTGGTGAGAGCAAGGACATTCCAGAGGTTCCCTCCTTTGATTATGACATGAGCCATTGACTGTGGATGTGGCAGCTTGGGTTGCTTGGTTGTGTTGTGTGGACTGTGAGGGGTTCATCAGCTTCCAGTAAACTGCACTCTGACCCTGAGAGCAGCCAAGGGAAAAGGAGGCTGGGATCTGCAATGACAATTTGCTGAGGTTGGGATCTGAAATGACAATTTTCTGAAGCTGGGATCTGGAATGACAGTTTGCTTTTCCTGGTGAAAGCTGTGTTGGGCAGTCAGAGAAACAGGATGAAATGTTGGCTTCTACTGTTTTTCCCTGTGCTTGCCTGTACTGAAGGTGAGCAGTGGCTCTGGCTCTGTGGCTGTGGTGGGGAGGTGGCAGAGCTGATGCACTGAGCTCTAGAAGGAATTTTGAGGCCATAAATAAACTTTCCTGATAGAGGAAGCCTGGAATCATAGAAGTAGCAGGAGTTTTTGGTGGTATCCAGTTCTGTTACCCTGCACTTGCTCCTCTGCAAACCTGATCTCCATCCAGGTGTGCCCTGTTTCACTGCCAGGGATATTTCTCATCTGCAAATAAATATTTCTAGATTGTAATTCTCCAGATAACTGGGGACAGCAGAGTTGCCTTGTGTTTCATGTCCTGAAGGGAACTGCCTGTCATGAGTTTTTTGGAATATGGGAAAATCATGTAGGAATGGCAGGGAGCTAGAAGCTAATAGGGAAACATATTTATTTTCAAAGAATAACAGAACACTCACTTAAAGTCAGACAATCTAGAGATGTGTTCAGAATGCATAATTCAGCAAACACTAAGGAATAAGACTTGAAATATGAAGAAACAAAGCCTGCAGTTAAGTTAAATATCCAATTAAGCTATCTGCTTGGCTGCAAAACATCATCCTGACAGACAATTTGTTCTGGGCAAGTCAAACATTTCAGCTATGAATTTATACAGGGCAATTAAAGAAACAAATCTATATTTGATGTGAAGAAGTGGTAAATTGCAAAGCTTCAGAATTAATATGGAAGTTCAGACTGTGTGGACTTCCCTGCAGTCTTGCCCACAGTTTGGGGAAGGAAGCAGTGATTTTCTAGATGACCCTGTAGAACCATTCTTCTCTGGAGGGTGTCTCCAGCAGGACATGCTACTGATTTCTGACTAATACTGGAGATGCTGAGTGCCAACTCAATTTTGATAGCCAGACACAAAAGAAGCATGCACATGGTTAAAGATAATACGTGAAATAGACTTGCAAATTGTTTTGCTAAAATGGAATGATGGAGACTCTTCTTGCCTGGAAGATTTGCTTTGTTGCTGGAACCCCTGACTGAGGGAGTGCTTCTGGCTCTCAGATGTGCAGCTCAGTTGGTGGCTGGACCCTGGCTGGCACAGCTGAACCCACCAGCAGCATCTTCCCCCTGCAGCAGGGCCAGCCTGGGGCTTCCCAGCATGTGGGGAAATTTGGATTTTGCCATCCCAAGGCTGATTATCTGTGACTGGCCCAGGGCTGGGCTGCTTCTGCCCGAATGAGAAGAGCAGAGGGAAAGATTGTGCTGAGGGAGGCATCCCAGAGCTCCCTTTGAACCTCCAGCTGCTTCTGAAGGACGCAGGAGCAGGGAACAATTGGAGGAATGAGAAATGACAGTATCTGTTTCTGTAGGACTCGTTTCAAAAACTGGGAACTTATCAAATGTTCAGCCTGAGTGCATGTGTTACCACTGGCTCATTTGCATGCTAAGTGTTACAGAATGCTCCTAAGTTTCTCTTGAAAAAATGCCTGTTATTAATTTTTATGAGCTTACTGTTTATATGAGGATTCTGATACAGAGCTGAGAGCCTACTGGTCTTTAAATTTTTTTTTCTGCTTCATTTGTCTCCTCTTTTGCTTAAGAAATTCCTCTTGATTCCTCAGCTTCCAGTGAATAAAAATTTTGCATGTATGGGAAATTCAGGGCATGGCCTCCCTGTCTAAGCTGTAAAATACATGGTGCAGGATTATTCCTAGTACATAAATAACTGGGCTTCGTCTTTCTTCCCCACTGCCCCTACTTTTGGCTCCATGTGCTTTACTTTAACCAGCCTAAGGATCTGTTCCATTCCTTATCCCTGCAATGCCAGAAACACTGAGAACCTTGAAAAGGCTGTGGTATTTCTACAGCTAATATCAACTTATTGTTCACTTGTGTTCCTGGAAGTAAAACACCTGCCCCAGACTCCCTCTCCCCAAATATATCCTGATCCTAAAAATGGATTTTAGCCATCTGAGGCGTGGAGGAACTGCATTTGTGCTGATAACTTGTCAATATGGCAAATTTTAGTTTAATACAAGCTGGAATTGCTGGGCTCTATGAAGGTCTTGAAAAACAGAATTTATAATGGAAGTGGTAACTGACCAATAGGTAGTGAGGGTATTGAGGTGCTGCTATAATAAATTGTTTTGACTTTATGAAACGGTGACATAAAGAAAGCCCATTTGGTTTTAGAGCATAATTATCCCATTATTCTACTCTCTAAATTTTGTTTTACTGCTTTCTCCTAAAATAAATTTTATTATAACCATAAGCATATTAAGCCATAAAGCAGTCTGTCCCACGGGCAAGTGTTTGCAGTTATGGTGTGTGCTTTGTGTGTGTAAGACAAGCCATAAATTCTGTGACATGTGCAGGGACCATAAACTCCACCTGAAAACCTTAATGTACCACCATAATCACAGTTCAAAAGTTTGTACAGGTTCTCACATTAAACCATTGCTGAACAAGCATATTCAGTACACAGAGTACAGCTGGGAGAACTATTTCCTGAAAGTTTGGAAAAGGGAAAAAATAACTGTGGGGTTTTTTCCTTCTTTTTTTAGTTAATTGAATTAATATTGGTCCTGTGAAGTTGCTTCCACAGTTCCTTGACATAGCATGTTTGATGTTTTATTTTGGAATGGCAGTGAACTGAGGATCTGAACTCCTTTGGAGCTACTCATGGCAATCAAGGTCCTGGTGCTCATCCTTCCTTCACCACCACAGGCTGGGTCCATCAGCTGCTGCTTCCACCTTCTCCTGTTCAGGTGGAGCTGCTCCATGGCTGCAGACCTTGGGATTAGAGGGGCCAGACTGCTAAATCAAAGCAGATCCCCAAAATCCAGACAGGCAGGCTGTCAGAGGATGAACCTGAGGATGTAAAGATGTCTATCTGCATTTTGCTTGGTTGTAACTTCAAAATGGCATGTTGGTTGAGGAAAGTACTACCCATTTTAGAGAAAATTTATAATGTGTGACTTGTTTAGTCAATATGAATCTTCATTTGGTTACCTGTTTTTGAGTAGTGTTTTTCTTTAATAGTTATGGTTTAACAGCTGAAGGTGGCAGCAAGGGTTCAATCCCTATTGTGACTGGAGATGAGCCATTAGCAAACACAGCTTGTCACTCTTGTTTATTAATTTCTGACTCATTGAAATAATCTCTCTGTGGGTAAGGGTTATTTTAAAACAATGAAGATGGGCAATAATTTGCTTGGAAGACATAGCCTAGCTATGTTCATCCAAGCAGGGAATGCCAGATAAAGAATAATAAGGCTCTCTTGTAACAAGATGCTGAAGTTCTTGATTAGCTTGGCCATGCAAGAGCTCTCAGGTGAGCTCCCAGCCCAGCTCTGCCCTGCACAGTCTCTTTTTGCCACCTGTGCTCTTCATTTCCTTTGTGCATAGGATGATATTAATTATTGCTTTCCCCACAAAGCTCTGCCTCAGGAAAATATTAATGTTTAACATTATGCTGCAGCAGGCACCTTCATAGCCAGTCTGCCTAATTCTCTTTATAAGGGGGTAAGAGTGACCTCAATCTCTGGCTCCTCCAGGGCTCCAGTCCCCCAGTTCTCCTCCCTTAGATGTCATTTTTCATGACATACTGGCTATGTGGATGCTCCATCATAAGCACCCCTCCCATGTGCTGCAGTCCCTAAATTGTGACTTGTTCTGTCTCTGCAATGACTCCTCTGTTATCAGGGTGAGTGAAATATCTCATATCTGTAGTGCTGCCAGTGTGAGACCATTCATATTGATTAGCCAAAATGATGAGCCAGTAGAAAAAAGGAAAGAGATATCAATGATGTCTCCTGGGTGTGATGGAACACAGTTCAGAGCTCTTCCCCTCTCCCTGATCTCCAAAGGTATCAATTAAGAGACAAATCACTGGCAACTCCTCTGCTGCACCATCTACACAAATAACTCATACTTGTGAAAAATACTAATTCACTGTTCTGGTGATTATGAATTCATGTTGTGATGGATTCTATGCATCTGAGGAGTAGAAGTACACTGATATTAAATATATATTTAAAGCCACTATTAATAAAAAGTTGTAAAATCTTTGTAACTCACAAAAAAAAGAAAAAAATAAAAAGGGAGAGCATTGAGGTGTTATGGATCATGTATCACCTAAAGAAGAAAACCCCCCCTTCCTTCTTATTTCATATAAACAGATCCTACTAAAGCTTGCTTGGTTAAGTTAATTCCTGTGAGGTGGGAGAGAATGAACAGGCTGCATGTGGACACCTCACAGGGCAAATCCATTATTCATGGGGGGGTATTGACTGCTGTACCACATTGCATGTGCTCTGCCTTAAATCTGGAAAGCCATCATTTATCAGTTTGACATTTCCTAAACCTTACCAAGCACTCCAATCACTGGTTGCCTGCTCTCATTGGGGTTTAGCTGGGCATTTGACCTTGCCAGCATTCCTGCCTTTCTTTATCAGGAAGATTGTGTTTGAAAGGGGTAATGTGTAGCAGGAATCCTTTAATGATTAATGTAATGGGAAAAAAAATAATGGAAGGTTCTTGGGAATATGTTCAACATTTTTCAATTAGAGAACTGGTAACATTTTAATTAATCATGAGAAAGTTAGTCGATTAGGTCTTTCAAAGATGTTAGGCTTCCCCTCCCTCCACTCCCTTCTTTCACAGGTTAAGAAAGGGAAATTGCTCTTTCCTGGGAATTAAATGACAGCATTTTCACAGATTTGGTAATGGTGGAAAGCAGTGAATTCCCAGCTTGGATCTGCCTTGTGCAGTTCATGCAGGTGATGCTCACCTGAGCACAGCTTTGGGAAACTGGAACATGGGGGAGAGAGACCAGAGACAGAGGGAACATCATCATGAAAATCCAACCCCTTTAAGTTGTGTTGGCTTCCTCCTGCAGTAATCCTGGCTGCTGGAAATCAATGTGAGCTGGGATGCTTCCCGGAGAGATCCTTCACATGCTGTGTCATGCCCTGTCTGGAAGGAAGCATTTTGTGTAGAGACCTCAAAATTTATTCTGACCCAGGTGGAGTTTGGGGAAGAAAGGTGTAGTTACTCTCTTTCCAGATTCTTACGTCCCCATCTTGAACACTTAAATCCACTGTTTGTTAGGGTGTGTTTTTATCTCTTAATTATTGTAAGAATTAACATAAGAAATGAAATTACTTTGATTTAAAATTTTTTAATACATGAATTTGCACATATGAAAAAGGTTTCCTGCTAGGGCAGGGAAACCTTTCTCTCACTTCTGTCTCATGTTTTATCTTGAAAGAGAAACATTTGTCTGATACACACTTGGAAGTGAAACACTGCTTCCTTTTTTTTCCTCCACGTGGTTGCTTAAGGGGAAAATTGTGCCAAGATGATCTATTGTGGGCAGTTAAGTAAATCCAGCACCAATTTGTATTCTGCACTTTTATCAGTAGAACATTCCTCATGGCCTTATCAGGGCAATTTGAAAATATGCAAACTATTGTCAGGTTCCGTGGAGAAGAGGAAAAAGATTGCTGAATAATTCAAAGTGAAGCTGTAGTGGTGGGCCTGTCTCCAGCTCTGTCATTTTTCACCATGCTGTGTATAAATGACTGCCTGCTCAGTCCCAGCCTTAGATGTTGACCTTCCTGTACTGACAAAGAGATTCCTTACTCCTCTGACAGTAACCTTTTCAATGTGATCACTCCTGTGCCATGCAGTATTAATGGAGCCACAATGAATAATAAATGCTTTTCGAGACAGCCTGCTTGTTTCAATTAGATCATTGGATTTCCCAGGAGTGGCTCCCATTTATTGTCAGGTGTGAGGTAGATGCTCATGCTGGCAAGCACAGCCTGCTGTTGTAAGAAAAGGTAAATGGCTTTGCTTGAACATCAAAGGATGCTGTGACAGAGGAAGATTGTATGGATTGATGCTTGCCATGCAGGAGAACATTTGTATGGTGCAATGTGTGAAATAGAGCAGGAATTTTGGACCACATATATATGGAATTTCCAGCTGAACCAGTGTTAACCTTTGTGCAAGGTAGCTTGGGCCTGAACCTCTGGCATGTGTTGAAGATGAGTAAACACAGATTTGTGTGGGTTTTTTTTTACTTTTTTGCACTGCCATGGTCATTTCAGTAGATAGGACTAATCTGATTTTTGAAATAGTCAGGAACCAAAAGCATTCATAACACTTTTCCAGCTATAAAAAAAGGACTTTGGGAAAGTCTTTATATAGATCCCAAAAAGCTTTCACCTTTTTTTGACATATTTGAAGGAAGCAGGAAAGGAGAAACATTTTGAAGTTAAAATAAAAAAAATTAAATTAGCTTGTAGAGTCCAGATAATGTGGAGGGCTGGAGATGGTTGATGGTGCTAAAGCTGTGAGGGGGGCTATGGTCCCATTGCAGGACTGGGTAGCCTTGGAGGAGCACATCCCACCAGGCATTTCCTCCAGGGCTCTGCAGAGATTTTGTGTTTCTGGGCAGCTCACTGATCCCACCACTCCTGCCTGCTGGTGGGGTTCAGCAGGTGAGAAGTTGCACAGAACCAAGCAATGGAGATTTACCTGGAATGGTGGGGAGGGACTGTCAGGTGTTATCCAGCACTTCAGACTCCAAACTGATGGGGCTCCACACCAAAAATAAGAGATGTCTAGAAGTATGGCTGCTTTTTTTGTCCACAGAAAGCAATCCCTTGTGATGTTTCCATCAATAGACACTGGGCAAAATGGTGAGAATCTGTGCATCTCTTACCTTGCTTTAATTTTCGTTTGACTTAGATTTAATTATTCATGCATTGCTATTAAACTATGACAAGGGAAAATTTTCTTTCTAGTTTAGGTAGCTGAATGAGCTATGGCCATTTATGACTTTTTTTTAGCTGATTATAAAATCTGACAAACCTATTAAGTGGAAATTTAAGATGAAGCCCCTCTGCTGATTGTTAAAGTACTGTATTGTTAACAAAACCTCCTGCAGGATCCCTGTAGGCATTTCTCACAGGGAAATAAGCAACCCTGATTCTCCTCCTGTGCAGCAGAACAAAAGCCCTGCTTTTATAGCTCCATGCAGGGTTTTGTGCTTGGTAATAACATGAATTTTTTTTCCATTGACGAATTATGTTAGAAGAGAAATCCTGTTTTCTGGTATATCTTGCCTAAATACCTTGGCTGGCTGACTGTCCTGCAGGCTGCCTTGTAGGGCAACAGAGCCTGCAAATAGCCTAATCACAGTATTTTAGTGCATGTAAAATAATTTCTTTTCTTTTTTTTTTCCCCCCTCTCAAAAGTTTCTTGCAAAGGCAATGTATTTCTTGTGGCTCCATGTGGGGTTTGTTCAGCCTTTTCATGCTTCAGCCAGGGAATTTTGCATATTTTTTATAGAAAGGGGAAAGAGCCATGGTGCTGAAGCAGTGGGAAATGACATAGGCTGGTGACTGAGTTCCTCTCTTTATCTCTACCCTTCCTGAAGCCTAATTAATCTGAACACCACGTGTCCCAGCTGAGGGCAGTGTTACCTGTCTGACTGGCACATAAATTCTGGTGTGTGTGTCAGTGCTTCCTTCTGAGCCCAGCACACCCTGCTCCTGTCCATTTAACTGCTGTGAAAGGCAGATAATTTCTCTGTGCAGGGCCAGTGTTCCTCGGCAGCTGGTGCACAAAGACCCTCAGTGCATCCCTTACTGTGCACAGCTCTCCCAAAACATGTGCCAAGAGCAGGCAGAGCTTCCCTCTACACTCCAACTCCTCAGGCGCCTCAGCCTAAACTCTCTGAAAAGCCTAATTCAGCCTAAACTCTCTGAAAAGCCTCCCTCCTCCTGGAAGCCCCCCTGACAGCCTTTAGGGCCAATGGAGACAGTGGTGGAGGTGATGGTGTGGGAGAAGCTCATATCTGGACAGTCCCCAGGTTTCCCCTTCTCCACCTCTGCTTGAGGAGAAGGAATGCCCTGGTTCAGAGCCCTGAGAGCCTGTGCCTGCCATTCCCCCCAAGGCTGGCAGCTCAACCATGTGTTTCAAGAATGTACTGTAAACTCTTTGAATTTCTGTGAGCCTTTAACAATATGAGTGCACTGAACTGTGCCTTGCACTTTTTTGCAGCCTCTGTCCTCTGTCCCATTAGATCCTGAATGCTGTCTCTGCATGATCACTTCATTGCTTGATGTCATCTTCAGTGCATAACTGTCCAGCTTGGAGACATGAGAGAGTGTTTTAAGTGAATATGAACATGTTTTCAGAGGAGTATGTTTGAATGTGCTCTAACTGGATATGTTACATTTGTGAGTGTGGCTTGATTGTGACAGCGCAGATTTTCCCATGGAGGAGAAGGCTTCTGGATCCTGCTCCCTTAGCTGTTAGCCATTGGAGATGATGGATCCAGTGAGATGTTGGGTTTTTTTTAATGGTTGGCAGGACAGGATCAGATCCCAGCACCACATCTTTGACAAAACATTGTCATTGTGTTCCTATATCACCTGTAACCTGTGATGGCATCACATTCTCACAGCCCTGCAGAGATGATTCTGCCAAGCACAACAAATCCAACAGCCATGGAAACATCCTGCCCACAGCCAGGGCATCCCCTGGGGCTGCTCTTTAGGGAGGATCAAAGCATCAGTGACTTCAATCATCCTTAATCTGTGACTTGGGTTTGTTTGAGTGGAACAGCTCCAGGCTGAACACAACAGTAATTCTGAAGGATCCAAGGATTCACAGGGATAACAGAAGACAGACTTGGCATGTGATTTCCCTTTCAGTGATACCAGGGCTGAAGTGATTGACATAAACTTACTGCTCTCCAGAAAGGTGTCTTAATTAAATTTACACTGAAAATTTTACAGAATAAAACTCCCTAAAATATGAGCATAGAGTAGTTTGAATTTTGTTTTATCCTTGTCATCTCTTTTCTTCCTCTTTCCACGTGTTTTCTTATGACTATTCTTTTCTTCCTGGAATTTCTCCCAAATTCACTTTAGCCTATTAAGTTTGTAATTTACTCAAAGGGGTGATGCAGATTTACTGGGAGGAAGGGAAGTGCCAGGGTCGTTTGCAAGGTTGTTTTTGAACCAACCAGCCTCATGTTTCTGTAATGAAAAAAAACCTCAACCAACCAAAAATGAAATCCAAAATGGAGTGGCTTTAATTATGTTGCACATAGTAATTTGGCAGGGAAATGATTTTGAGGAAAAATCTACTCCCAGAGTGCCAGTGAGCCAAAAAAACAGGTAATGAAGAAAGAAGATTAAAAATGAACATTGTTGGGAATATTATTCAGCTCCTGCATGACAAAAACCAAAGTGATGAAATATAGATATCCAAGCAGGTGAAGGCAGTTCATTGCATCTTTAGGTATACATCAGGCACTCTTTCTGTCATAAATTTTACAGCACCTTTTGCCACTCTGGATATTTAACTTGCAGATGAATTACTTTTGCTTGCATCAAATGCATCATATGTGGATAATATTTATGCAAATCACAAGCTGGTTTATTTTATGGTTAAATATTTGAAATAATGTCTTTGTGTGGGTTTGATTTTCTGCCTTTGACTTGACACCATTCTTCTGGGGGGGAGGGTATTGGATGCATTTTGATAAACAATGCTGAAATGACAGATTTAGGCTTTAAATGAAATTGTGTTCCATAAACTGTGAAACAAAGAGCCATAACTTACCCTTAGCTACATACATTTCAGGGAAAATTATCTTTCATGCTTTGATCTACACTGTATCATTTTACTGAGTGGCCTCATGTGCTGCATCAATCAAATCCACTGAAGATGGGTGAGAATCTCATTTAAAATCAGAGAATACAAATCATAGATTCATCTGTCTGGTGGAAAGGAAAATGTTCCATGAATCCCAGCTTCCCCAGTTACAACTGAATTATTTTGTAAAACTCCAGAGAAGAAAATCCTGCAGTCTTGGTTCTCATGTATGACAACCCAGGATGGTCTCATGCCAGGCAGCCACACTGCCTCCCTGTGTGCCCAAGGTTTTGGAGAGTTCACACCTGGGATCTGTGCCAGATCCATTAATTATGGTCTCTCACACCCTGATTAGGGACTGGATCCACTGGTAAGGCAAATGGAGGAGGGATGTTCCCCTCACCAAACCCACTTTTCTGCTTGTGAATTCTTCCAGGTGCTGCTGCCAGGGATTTCACCCCAAGCTATGCTGAAGGACTGTCCTCAAGGACTGGGCAGTGGATTCCCCAAATAAATAATTTCAGGCTGCCAGTTCCCAAATTGCAATGCATCTGCTACAGTCTCTGCAGAGGGGAGGAAAACAGGAATAATATCTGGTTCTTAGAACGGTTTTTAGAGCTGAAGTGAGAGTTGTGTTTCAGATGGGGAATCTCCATGCAGGGCAATGCTTCTCTCTAAATACAGGTTTCTTTCCCAGTAATCACTTATTGTCTCTTGCTTGATATTTGTAGCTCTGTCAGGGTGTGGAGAGGGTAGTGAGGCTTCTGATGTGATAAATTTCATGCTGGAACTTCAGTCTCAGGAAAAATGAAATCATAGACTTGAGAGGAAAATACTATTTTTAAAAGCCAAAGGTTGTGCTAATAAGAAGTTGGAGGGGAGTTAACTCCTGCAGGTGAACTCTGGGAAGCAGGAGCCCTTGCAGAGCTTGTGTCCACCAACCTTTTCTCCTTCTATTTCTTCATCTGAAAACCAGATTTTAAATGGTATTTGAGAAAAGAGAACATTGGAAGAGCTGTGGTAGTTGCATTAGAAAAAAGAAATAAAACTATACCTCATTCCTCTTACCCCAGGCACTGGTTTTCCGCTTCATCTTCAAGCAGGACTGCAGGGTGCTGGGTAAGAAAAGGTGGTGATTGTGCTCTGACAAGTGCTTATGTGTGATTGTAAACTGAAAATGAGAGTACAGATCATGTCTGCTTTCTAACAGGGCTTAGGCATCCATGTTCCTGCCACCTACTTTTGTCAACAAGACAACTTGCAAAGGTTCTTTAGCTCACTAAGCCTCTGTGTACAGCTGCTCTGCCTACAATTACCTGCTGAGATGATCTCACAGGAGCTTTTACAGGTGTGTAGGTCCAGATTCTGAAACATTTAATCTGTGTCTCATGGAGTCCCTTCCAGCATTCTCCACTCTTCACCTTGTCTCCAATTTCCTGGCCATTCCTAATGTTGCAACAGGGAAGGTTTAGAATAAGAAGCAGAGGACTGTGGTTATGCAGCTGTATGTACTTTTCACCCTTCTGTGTCGTCATTTTAAATTTTTTATCAGATTTACTGCAGGTTTGTGTAGAAGGTGATGCATGACTCTGAAACACCAGGTTGATCACACAGGTGGAGCATATCCCACTGGAAACCTGCTCTGGGTACATGTGGATGGAGAAGTCCTTTCCTCCTGGTTCTGGCTGCTTGTGCAGGTATCACAGAATGTGCACACAGCCTCTTGCAGCTGTCTGCATTTTGGCATGAGAACATGGATTTTCAGAACTGAGATAGAAATCCTGTTTAAAATATACTAGGAGGGGAACATCTGTGAAAAATCACAAGAACAACTTAAACATCTGCCCCTCTAGAGAGAAATTGCCCATTTTCTCATTTTATTTCAGATAAATCTGTGAGTGCTGCACTGTTTACATATGCAAATACAGATTTGAAATGGAATAAATGACTGATTAATTTAGCTCAAACTCTTAACATGTGCATTGTTTTTAAGGTTGATTGAACATTTTGTTCACAGGGTTACTGATTTTTCCCACAGCTTAACCTGTACCTTTAGGTAGTTTTGTATCTAACCTAAACCTGTATCCTGTTCTGCTTTTGATGTTAAATAAGCCATTCTTAATTCAAGTGAAGTTCTCTCTGTTTATTGTGGTACTGTGAGACAAGGGAGAAGAAAGGAAAGAAAAGAGGAGTTCTCAGTCTTGGCAGCTGATTGCTGGGCTCTTTTCTGTGGTTACTAATTTAACTGTGACTGTTGAAATAATTCTTTGTAATCAGTGAAGATACCTTCTAGCTCTCACTCGTGCTTAGCTGGGAAAACCTGGACAGCTCTCCCATCATCTGGTGAATTCCAGCCTTGGCTGGATACACAAAGCCATAGTAATTCTGCAATTTTAAAAGCCATTATCCTCAAGTTTTAAGGGGAATCAATGCTAAAGCTTCCAACCTTAGACCTTTTCCACTGGTTATAAGTGAGCTTGTAACTGGTGCTTGATAATTTTGTCTCTTCAGCTGGGTAATGATTGTTTTGCACAAACAAAAAGAGTGCTCAAATTTTCATTTAACCTTTCTTTTTTTCATTTGTTAGCAGTCTATAACCAAAATCCTTTCCTGCATATCCCAAGGTGATTTGAAAGTGGGTCAGCACAGAGTAAATGTGTGATTAACTGATGAAAATACTGTGTTGCTGTAGTTCTCTCCTGTGTTTTTAGCAGCAGTACATTTACAGGGCTTGGTTGTTTGCTCAGTCTGGGAGGAGACAGAGATTGCTGGGAGCAGATGACAGGGTGTCACACTTGGTTTTGTGTGTGAAGTACAACGTATTGTTAAAATTATGTCTTTAACCTTTGTCTGTCTCTGCTTGTAACCATAAATTTCAATTATCTTACAAACACTGCTCTTTGTTCAGCTTATTCTGCCAGATGCAGAGATGTGCAAAAATGCTCCTCCTTCAGGAGAGACAGCCAGAATTGTCTTTTTCTTGCAAACAAAACAATTCTTTCCACTTCCCAGTATCAGGCTTTCTTAATTAGAAAAGAGACATTGCTGAAGGTCAAAGCCTGTGACACTCAGTTTCACCCAGGCTGGGTGTCACCCAAAGGATTCACCAGCTTCAGCTGTCACAAAAATGCTTTGGCAGTGCAGGCAGAGCTCTCACTTAGTGTGCATGAGAGAACAAAAGGTGTCTCACATTTCCCTGAGACACTGTGTGATTACTGCCTGTGCTTTGAAACCCTCACTTTTAGCTGATGAATTTTTGGACTTTAAAAATTGTGGGGATGTTTGTTGTTGTTTTAAAGCTGAGTGATTTTTAACTTTACTGTTTTATCTGTTCTGTAGCAGGACCAGCCATTGGTGGTGATCAAATATATGCATGCAGTTTGTGTGATACTGTATTTGGAGTGTCTTCATGGAAGTTAAACCTCTCCCACTGAACTTGGGTTTGAGGAAAAAGATATCTTTGCACCATAATAGAATGTAGGAGCAGAGAGCAGAAGTATAAGGTGTGTGCAGACCTTGGAAATGGGGACCTGTAACATGTTGGAACTTCTCTGAAAGTGGGAGAAGCTTTGTTTCCACTTGCAGTGTCCAGCTAACAGGAGGAGGGAGCTGCAGCAGGGTGTGCACAGAATGTATGAGAGTTGGGCTGTGCTGATTCACACAAGCTGAACCCGAGGCAGCTCTGTCTCTAGCTGGAATAAATCTGTGTTGGTCCATTTTTGTCTCATCAGGGTGAACCTGCTATGTTCTCAAACACCTCCATAGCATCCCACTGATAATTTCAATATTATAGTTAGGAATGTTTTTTGTAATTGCATAATGAATCTTATATATTTATTAGTTCTATCTGGCTAAGTCTGTGCCATCCATCCATCCAGGGGGAAAAAAAAGTATCTAAAAAATTTCAGGAATTGATATTGTTGTGGATTGACCCCAGATGACAAATATCATGCAGCCACTCACTCCTCTTGTCATTCCTGTCATCCCACTAGAGATGAGAACTGAATGTTCTCCTGTTTTACTGGAAGAAGTAAAACTCATGGGTGGAGATAAGAAGAGTTTAATAAGTGAAACAAAATAACCTATAAGAACAGTTTAATAATTCTGTAAGGAGTGCTGCAGTGGTGGTGTGTGCACCTGGGCCCACCTGTGTGAGCTGACAGGGTCAGAAGAGGAGGATCATTGGCCTAAGGTGTCAGACCACATCATCTGTTCCCAGGAAACTTTTTTTATTGCCAATGTGAGAAGCATTCAGTGCTGTTTGCTTGTAGGGTAACTCAAATCCTGTGGGTGGGTGCACAGGCCCCCAGCTGATGGCTGAGCAGATCATCCCAGCTGGGCATGAGCCCTTCTTGGTGGGAGTGCTGAGCTTTGCTCCTGGGTCAGCTGGAGAGTCCAGCAGCTATTCCATCCCATGTGCATGCCCTGATTTCCAACTGCATTCTTCTAAACAGCTGTTAGTGCAAAATACAGAGGTGACACTCAGCATATTCAACATCTATTGTTAACACAGCAACAACTTTGGTCAAAAAAATATTTGCCATAGGACTATATGTCCTTCTGAAAGTGAAGCTTGAATTAGGTGGAAAGCTTTCTGTTAATTAATTGCTTGTGCTGAAGTCAGTAAATCACTTCCATGTTTTTAGATTTCTTTTTCCCCCTCCTCAACTTTATAATTGAAAATTTTCCCAAATGTCCTTGCTTGGTAGGATTTTCTCTTGGAGAGAAGTTTTTATTGCAACTTTCTCTTGCAAATATATTTTTCCTATGATCTCTAAATCATTTGGCATATTTCTATCCTACTGTCAAAATGCAAAAGCTTAATATAGATCTATCAATCTTACTTGTGTACAGTCATATGTATATCTATATATCTATGTATGCCAACTCATTTCTAGCAGCATAGCTTTCATCTTGAAAATTGCTCCTGTATTTCTGCATCTACCATTGCATCTCTTTTGAAAATGTGGCAACTATTTAACCTGCTTACTACACCTAGAAAAACACTTAAAGCTTTTCAGGGTAAGGTGTGGACTTTATGAATAGGAAATGTATCTACATAGAGAATAAAGGAAACATTTGAAAATGGTATTTTCTGGAGGAAAAGCAAAATTTTGTGTCCTCCTTAAAGGAACATGGAACAAGTTCATAAGGAGTCTTTCACTGCCAAAACTTGTAATTGAAGTTTTTAAAGCACTGTCAGAGAACCACTATTTCTGGCATTCTGCCTTTATTGAAGAGATGTAAATATCAGCTTCATATCCACTCTTCCCCTATATTTATGAAACTGTGTGCTAATACATGAAATTCCTATTTGTAGCTTTATTGGTTGTTTTTCAAGATGTCTTTTAATCCTGCCAGTAGGAAGTCATAAAAGGTGTACTTTTGCTTATACCAGTGAGAATTCCTGCAGCTTTACTTTTAATAAAATGTATAAACCAGAACAATAGCAACAATATTGGTAGATTTAGTATCCCAGCACACACTTGAAGTAAACATGCTAGATATGAAAGGCATAAACTTCATGTACCTATATTTGTATTTTAAATGTCCTTGGAAGATAACCTGTGAGGAAAAAGTTGTTTGTGCAGTGATTGAGAAGCAGCCTGACTTCATCACAATAACTCTTGATAAAATTACTTTTTTCACAAGACAGTGAACAAAACCCTAATTTAATTTGTTTTATGATGCATAGAGATGAGCTGGAAGTATTTGTTTATTTCCTTCCCTGGTTCTTGACCACAGATGTATTTGGAGCATTTAATCTTCCTTAGTTTTGCTGGACTTGTCCCTTGAACATGGGAGAGCTTTTTTAATGTAATTTTTCTCTGTTTTTTTTCTTCAGAGATGTGTGTATATCTTCATTTTATGCAGAAGTCTTTTTTCCTATTTGGTTTTCCTTTTTTGGTGGAAGCTGGTGCTGCTGAAAAAAATAAGTGAAATAGAATAATAATGTTGTGTCAGAAGCTTCCTCCTTATTTCACTGTTTGCACAGAAATAGAGAACATTTATGTGTGGCTATTGGTGTCCTAAATTGTGCACTTGCATTTTCTTAGAAAGATGTGATATTTAAGATTTTACAGGTTAAAAATATTATCTTTTAAGTGTTGGTTGTTTCCTTCATCATAAGGAAATAAAATGCCTTAAATCAGTTTTCCAATTCCCAAGTCTTTTGTTTTCTTTTTTTTTTTTTTTTGGTCATATTTTCAAATGTAAATTTGTCCAAACCTAGAGCATTCCTGGGTGCAGATGCCTTCATGCTTCAGCCATTACCTACATCATCATTAGTCAAACCTTAAAAATGTTATTCCACAGCTCCTCATTAATCTGGCACTGAGCTGGAGATGTTATAATTAAGGTGGTGGCAGGATTTCCATTACTGGCTATTTTTTTCAGCAGAAGGCACAGTTAGCTCTTGCCAGCAAAGCAGATAAATCCTGATGCAGGCTGCCTGGTGCAGCCATCAATTCTGAGTCCTGTCTCCCTGACCTCCAGCCACGCTCCCAGCCCATCCCTGGCAGCAGGGAAAGCTGATTAATTATCAGGGTGCCCTAGGGAGAGTGGGTGATGTGGGGATGGAGCAGACAGGGGCTGATCCTCTGCTTGCACCCTGCCCAGACCCTCTGTGTGTCTGTGGCCTTCCCCCCTGTTCTGCTGAGGTGAAGAGGGGCTGAATCCTGTGTGCAGGACAAGTCATTTGTAAATAGGTATTTTTTTAGTTACAATCCAGCCCTTCAGTGAAATACACTTGTAGTATCCAAAGGGAGTGAATTCTGTCCAGATTTTAGAGGGAATGGAGCTAACCCTTGTGAGACAAGCACGGCATCCACCATCAACATTGCAAGATGTAGATTATCTTAACAAATCACCTCCATTGGTATTATTTGCTTCTACTGAATTATGCAGACAAAGGAGTAGAAGGTATTAGTGCATGAATTTTTGCCCACTACATAAATCAATGAATCAAGACATGAAAATTTGGTGTTTGAAGCATCTTTCTCTTGCCCTGTCTTAATTTTGTGTTTTCCCTTCCTGGGTGTCTTGGTTCTTTGCAAATCCTATGGCATGTAGAGCACAACTTATTCTTGCTCTAGGAAATGAACCCCAGGGAGAACAGGTTTGTATTTGGCATGATGTGAATGTTTTTAGGAGGATCACACAGTGGTCACAGCTGTATGTTGACAGGACCCTGCCTCTGGGAGCCATGAGCTTCCACCAGCTCTGACCCACTCCTATGGTGTGTGCACACTCCACTGGAAAACAGAGTTTGGGGTATAGATCGTAGTGTTTATATGTTCAAAGAGGGGTTTCTAATGCTAAAGTTGTATGGAAATTGAGAGGTTTCCTCTCTAACTTTCATTGATTTCTTCAGCTGGCCAGAACAAGGTGATGCATTTTATTTCTGTTTTGCATGCCTTTGTCCAGACCTTCCCTGCTCTGTATCAGTCCATGCAGTGTGACTGTTGTGGTGGCCTTTGTTTGAGAAACAACCTCACGCTGACACTGTCTGGTGGAGTTCTCACTCCCTAAGGCCTGATCTCCCTCCTGGTGTTCTGGTTTCGTACTTTGGTATCAGTATAATGCAGTTCTCTAGAAGGCCACATCCCAGCTTTACCTGTAATTCCCTTATCATGTATCTTTTTCCCTACCCTTTGCTTTTAGCCCTGGAATTTACAGTTATTTTCCCATTTTCTTCTTTTTTTTTTGTCTTTCATATGGCCACTTCCTCCTTTTTTTTCTGTTACTATCCAGTCTTCTGAATCTTTTTCACTACTTAAGACTCCTAGAGTCCCTTTGGTACTATATATATTATTCACATTTATAAATTTACTTGTCTGTCTTGCTATTACTGTCTCTGTCTGCCTTACTGGATGCTTACCTTTCAGTGTAATTTGCCTCCTTTATGCTCTTTTTAATGATTAAATTAAGATTTAAAAAGAAATTTTAAGTCTGCCTGTTTAATAAAGCAGACTTTAATTATTCTCCTATTTTTCTTAGAGTAATCTATGGCAGGCATGGGAGCATTTATTCACTGTATCCTAGGGGAGAAGGAGCTAAATTTCTGTAGTCCTCCTTCTGAAGATTCTTTTGATCAATGCAGAATAATTTTACTATCATATTGCAATGTTCTTGAAATTCAGGAATGGAAGTAAGAGAGGAAATAAAGCCCTGTTCTACTGTGACCCCTGAGTTTGATTTGCATTGTAGCAAGGACTGGAGGGCTTGCTTTAATTATTTAGGAGGATCTCTTCCTCCACTGTTTTTTTTTTTCCCAAGATTTTTGTTTATTCTTCATTGCACTGCTAATCCCTGTTTTTCCCTCCAATCTTGATTTTACCTTGCAGATCTGTCCCTTCCCATGTCTTCTGCCCCTGTAAGTGTCATTTTAGAAGCCTGATTTCCAAGGTGTGGCATCACATCCCCTCCAGGGATGTGCCCTCTGCCCCCCTCTCACATCTCCCTGGGTCCTGTGTGCTCTCAGAGCTGTTCTGCATTTCCACCTCTCCAGGAGCTTTTTGCATTTCATCTTCTCTTGGGGATTGTGGGGAGAAGATCAATCTGTCCTGCTGTTCCACAGAGCTTAGAGAGCTCTCTGCTTCAGACTCTGGACACTCTCTGAGCACATCACTCACCTGATGAGAACGTGGCTAATTCTGAGCTGCTTTGTAACCATTTCCAAGGGCTGATGCTTTTCAGTCAAGTTGCTGTCCTGCAATCCAGTACAGCAGTTCTCAAGTCATTTTTAATGAGTCCTTTGCTGTCCAGATGGTTTGGGAACACATTGCCAGTTGTACCAACTCCTGAAGACTGATGGGTGGTATTTACAGTCTTGCAATCTACACTTGTGTGTGGTAATTGGATTTTTCTTAATTAGGGAAAGTGGGTGGACAGTTTATCACTTAGTGAGGTCCTTACCCATTAAAAGGATCAATAACATTCTTCCCAGAGCCTCCAGACCAAATATACACAGAACAGACACCTGAACTGGAATGGATGAGTAAGTAATTGTTTATCTGAGTAGTTTGCAGAAGGTGGATGTTTTTGGTTTCAGCTGGGTGCAAGCCAATAAATCCATTTTGCAGTCTTGCTGCCTTTTCTTTTAATGCTACTTGTTTCCTTAAGGAGAAATTAATTTCTGTCCATGGAGGAAGCCCAAGACCCCAACCACTGAAATCCTATTAATAGCAGTTTTTGTTGTTACTTTAAGATTATACTACAGGGGATCATTTTGTACTGCCTGTACTGCACCACCAGCAGTTTTACCTTGCAGGTCACAGTGAGGTACAGTGGCTGCAGGCTGTGTGTTCTTGTGTTCTTCAGAGTCCAAAGGATGCTCAAAGCTTTGTGGCTGCTCGACCCTCGGAGTCAGTTAAATGTGAATTCCTAGAGCTGTGATGGGCTTTGACTTTTCTTTAAAGCCCAGTAAACACCCACCTTTGCCTGTGAGAGTGTTGTACCTAGGTTTGGCTTTTCCCAAATATTATTAATATTATTTTGATTTTTTAAATCTTGCCTTAATAACTGAAATTATTGAATCAGAGTTTTTCAAAGAATAGTAGTGTAGGGGAGGGATACTTAAACACAATTAAAAGAGCCACCCCTTTGATATTATTAATACACTACCATGTAGTGACTTTCGTGGTGGAGGATCAGAAAACAGCTCACAAACAATGTGCAGTGATGATTTTCATGCTGCTGAAATGGAACTGCCTCCATAAGGAGAAAGAAAAGTGCATCAGGGAGTGTCGGGTTCCCTTGTGTTTAAGAAAAGAAACCAAATGGAAAGCAGTTTAATCTGCTGAGAGTCTTAAAGAGAAGTTTTGATCTGTGGGGGTTGTGGTGACTGGAAGTTGACATCTGTGACTCTTTCCTTGTGCATTCTGTGTGTTTGAGCATATCCAGGTGCTGCAGGAAAGGATTCACCCTGGCTGTGCTGTAAAAATGAAAAACCTGCATGTTGTCCCCTATTACTCCCTGTTCCTACTTTCTCCAATCCCAGAGCAGAGAAATATTGTGGAACAGGAACTTTGGATAATATAGGATAACAGCCAAGAGCTTTGAGAGTAAATGACCTTAATTTTTGTTGGTGAACCTGGAGGGATGGATTTTGAGGAATAGTTTTTAATGATTGGTGCAGAGGTGACTGGCAGATCAGGGCCTGTGTGGAAATGATGGAGATGCTGGAATATGAACTGTTGAGGATGTTGGCATCTCTTGGAAATTCTTCTGATTTTAATTAGACAAGCCTAGAGGGATTAAAATTCTAAATAAAGCTATTGAAAGCTGTGGAATTCTCTAACCAAAGAGGAGTGGTTTTTTGCCCTCAGTTTGCACTACTTGGCAGCTGACTTTGTTACTAGGATCACAGTTGTTTTGGTGGTTTTTACTGAGTGTCAGTGCAGCGTAAAGCATTTTCTTTATCTGAAAGAGTGTAGGGAATAAAGGTTTCTTGCTTTATTTCATTGGCTTCCTGCATGCCACTCCATGCAATGGGAAGTTTCAGAATTTTCATGACCTTGTTCATCTGGAAGGTGAGAACTCTGTCTGTTGAGCTGTTTTTTTTCAGACAGACATAGAAAAGCAACGTATTCTGAAAATCTGTATTGCTTTCTGTCTCTCTTGGCTTCAGAGTAGATTTTTGAAGCAAGTATAGATCTGGCACCTGTTAGTCTGAGAAATTGTTTTTTTAATCTATTATGCTGCAATTACATCTAAATCTATGGCAGCTCGTGGATCTTACATAAAGACTGAGTTTTATAAGAAATAAATTTGTGAAAAATATTTTCAAGCCAAGAGGGGCTTTGCACCCATCCCCTGGTTTGTCTCTTAGGAGCTGCTGCTCACATGACTGAAGTTGGCTCCTCAGTGGAGCTGCTTCTCTGCTGTGCAGGTGGTAAAATATTCAGTATTTTTCCAGCAGATGTGAGCAGAGAAGTTCATTAATTGGCCAGTTCTTCATCTGTTCTTGCCAGCACTCTCTGGTGAACAGACACGGATTTTGGCAGATGGATACAAGAATGTCATAATTTGGAAATAACTCTTGTACTGCTTGATCTTGCTGCAGCAGATTTATTCCTGCAGAAGCTGGGTGGCTGTGCTGGGGTTCTCAGCAAACAGCACCCACTTCAGCCTTCTCTGTGAGGGCTGCAGGAAGAGCTCCTGCCCTTTGATGCTTTTAAAAAAATTCAGAGTGAGACCTTAAATTACTTTCTTCAATAAAAAGAGAATCCTCTAAACCCTCACTCTAGTTTGTGAATCGCTAGAAGTAAAATCTTGTGTGAATTAGGGGGTCATAGAAGTTTTAAAGGAATACTAGTCATTGAAATGTAGAATTTTATAGCTGGAGCTCAGCAGTGGAGTACACAGAAAAATGGAAGAACAGGTAGGGGAGTGTATAATGCTTGGACTTTAGTTGGTAAGAAAAAGCTTGAGATGCTGGAGTTAAAATAGAGTCCAGAAGTGGTTAAAGGTGTGATTCTAAGGAGGAAAATCAAGACATACATGTGGAAACTCATTAAAGAGATGGTGCACTGATCACAGAGGATTTCAATTACTTCAAGTTTGACTGGAATAATAATTGTTTAATGGTTGAGAAAAGATACATGTGTTAGTGTAAGGGTTTGTTCACTTGCTTATACAAATTATAAGGGAAAACAATCTCAGAGGATATTTTGGACATAATCCCAGGAACTGAAGCAGGACCTGTATGATAAATAAGATAGATTCTGGTGAGCTTTTCTAAGGTTGAGTGATCATACTGCTATTGGATTTGAAATATGCATGAGGATACAATATGTACAAAGAGTAATGGCACACAAATATTAAACTTTGAAAAGTCAGTATTCAAAGAAGTATGTAATGAATTGGAGAGAATTGATGGGGATGCAGCTATTGTCCCCAAAAACATGCTGTGAGAGAATGGAGGAAATGCTTTAGGAACAGATAAGAAAGATGCAATCTATATTCTTTCCAATAAAATGTAAATGTCAAACATGTCATCAGTCATCTCAAGGCAACATTTTAGCAGTGAAATAGAAGAATGCAGAGAGATTAGAAAGAAGAATCAGCCTTGGTAAATTATATGAAAAAGAAAATAACGTAGGAGCAAAAATAATATATGGAGAATACAATGTGAGACTCGCAATACCACAGAAAATAGGAAGGCAATTATGTTTGGAAAATGAAAACTTTTTCTGCCTTAAAATAATAATGGGAATTAGAGAGATTAGAACTAAGTGAAGTTCAGTTCAAAAAAACCCATCTGTTCCTGCCACTTCATGGTTTCCTGATCATTTTTATCCCCACAGACATCAGTTCTTGCTCTTCAGGGTGATAGTCTGCATTGCTTTGTTCACTTATATTTCTGGCCAGAATGATTCCTAATGAAGATCCTGTTTGACTTTTGCATTTATTATTCCTGTGTAAATTACCAACCAATTCCTTATATTCCCCTGTTCCTTTTAAGAACACACTGCCTTTTGAATTTATTGGTGTCATTCAGAATTTATCAATGTTTTAAGGTGTCAGATTGGGATGAACTACATGCTTGAGGGTTAAACGGAAATAATCTCTTTCTCCCCGTGGTAACCAGGAATATTCAGACATTGGGTTTGAAAGTGTAGCCTTATAAAGTGGGCCTGACTTGCTCAACCACCTCAGTGACCCCTATGCCCCTCCCTTCCAGGAGTCAGGGTCAGACTTGGTGGTTCCTCAGAGCTATCCTTGCTCTGATAATCCTGATAACCCTGTGGATGATCCAGGTTTGGGGTTAGCCCCAGATCAGCTGCTGGCTGCCAGCCCAGAGGTGCAGGGAGGTGTGTGCTTTACAGGACAGTGACTGCAAGCACCACACCCTGGGGGAGCTTCCCTCCATTTGTGTCTTCTCCTGGGCCTTCAATATTTTGACCATATTTTAGTCAACAGGTGCTTTGCTTTTTTCCCCCTTCTATCTTTTCTCATTGAGGAAAAACCTTTGTGCCCTTCCTGTTTACAGAGTTGTATTCCCCTGCTCAGCTGACCTTACAACATACATTGTTCCACGGGTGATGCAGTGTGCTCACTCACATGCCTGATAACAGCAGAAATGCCATTCTTTGAACCCATCTGTCTCCAAGCCCTGAAAGGAATCTAGCATCCTTGTGAGTCAACTCCAGGACAGCCACAATCATAAAAATGTCTGGTGCTGGGTCCAAATTTTCAGCTGCTGTAATAAGCCTTCCAGTGAAGGCAGTGGAATTGCAGCAATTTGTAGCACACAATGAGATCTGTCTCACCGTGTCACTTGTTTTTGAGAAAAGTGTCCCAGCTGTGCTGTGAAGTTCCTGTAGTGTTACTTTTGTTCATGATCTATGTCCTTTGCCAGGAGCACTGTGATGTGGGGATCTGGTGGTTCTTGTAATTCAGGAGACAGGACAGAATGAGATGGAAAGAGAATGCCTTTTTTTTTTCTTTTTCCCCTGAAAAGCTGTTTTCTATGTTCATTTCACATCTCTTAAGTATTTCACTGTGGCTGAATGATGTGAAACAAGGTGAACACATTCAGCTTCTCACTGGTGGGACTACTTAGAATTTCTTACAGATATCCTCAAATATTTTCTGAACAAAGTCAGCCACCAAACTGTTCAGTTCAAGACTCTTCTGAAGTGTCTGCCTTTTGTGATGAGGATCTCTCAAATCAGATCAAATTTTCACAGGAGAGCAGTTTCACTGCTGTTTCAATGGAAATGATACTTGTAGCCTTATTCTGTGGGGTTTTTGGTGCATACACTACAGTTTTAGCTTGAGTAATTCAAAGATATATACCAGTGTTTTTATGTTTTAAATGTCTGTCTTGTATAGATTTTGATCTTTGTGTTCTGGAAAAATTTACTTGTTTTGCAGCACTGAAAATATTTTGAATGCATCACCAATAAGTAGAAGTTGAAATAATTTGTGCAGAGAAATAGAGACCAAAATTTATGGGTAAGCATCCCAAAGCTGCTTTCAAAAGACTACAGATAGGCAATAGTACACTAGGCTGTTCTCTTCTGTTAATGTGTACACAAACATGGTCATCAAATGAATCTTCTGTAATTGAAGTGTTTAGTTGAAATTAAATCTCTCTGTAATAAACAATGAGGATTGTTTCTCAACCCATTTATACCTCTAGTAATGAAATCTAAGAATTTGCTGCCTGTAGGAGTGTTGGGAGGATAGGAAGGCTTGATTGTCTTTCTTGAGACCATATTATTTTAATTTTTCTGCCTAGACTATGGAGGCACAAAAAGCAATAACTCACTTATATGAAAACAAAATTCTCAGGGTTGTTGTCATGGAAACGAAGAGGAAGGAGCTCCTTTTCCTTGAATAAATTCAATAGCCAGGCTAACAAAGATTGAGCACAGAACTTGTGTGCAGGCTCTCCCTGACCAGGCAGCCAGGTCAGCCCAAACCTGCTGGGGCTCCCCTCTCAGCCTTTCCAGGAGAGCTAAACAAGTGGCCTTGGGCTGATGCACAGTGTGACAAGGACAATATTAATTTGGACAGGGACATTACAAGACAGGTTGCTTTTCTTCTGTATTTTATGTTGGCTGGACTCAAAGTTCAAGTCCATTAATGCTGTTAGTCTTTGGCTCCTGAATCAGAGAGGCTTCAAGAGCTGTTCTGCTCCCTGGCACAAATCTTGTTTGTGCTCACAAAGCTGGGTACTTATATTTGAGGAAATGAACCAGGAGCTCAAGAGTTGCTTTCTCTGCCCTAAAATGTGCCTCAGCAAATGATCTTGTTTTTTCTGTAGAAAAAGGCCAGCAGCTTTCTAACCTTGGTGCTCACTTTTGCACCTGAAATATGGTATCTTGCTGCTAAAAATTTATCATAATACAGCTTTGTTCTTCATTTAAATACTTGTTTTATGGGTTTGGCTCTGTCAAGGAGGAAGAGTTTGCTACCACATTTCAATCCTGATAGCTGCAGGACAGCAGGGAGTAGAAGGAAGAGAACTTGGAGGGAGATGGTGGGATAAGAAATGGTTTTATTTTAGTGAAACCTTGGTAATTGATATCCTCCTGTTGGGCCTGACCGAACGTATATTCGACATCTGTGGAAAAAGCTCTTGCTGGAGTGTTAATGGCCTTTAGGATGATGATTTCATCTGTTACCATGGAACAGTTGGGTTCTTCAGGAGTATAGTCAGTCTGCTCTAATATAACATATCTGAGTATCCTGAAATAAACCATGGAATATGTGACATCCTTCAAACAGAGACTGCTTAATGCATGGATGGATACAGGAAGTTTGAGGAGAACTGAGGTGGCTGAGATGAAATGATATCTGCTCTTGTGTTGCCTTAGTGTTCCTCATTGCTCCTTTCACATGAAACATGAGAAGGGCAGGAACTGTCCTTGCAAACTCTCCTGAAGGTTGAGTTGTGGTTTGTGCAGTTATTTTCACAATTCAGAAGCTTGGCAGCAAGCACCTTTTACCAGCACTTGTAAATGCTGTGGAACAGCAAGGAGCCTGATCAAAGTTCATTGTCAGAGCAGAGTTAATTAAATTTGGTTCATCTCAGTCATGAGATGTGTTATCAGAGATTCATGCCCATTTTATGTGAGGTGCAATGGGAAGCACAGGATGGTCAATGAGCAAAAATCCTCTTTCTGTTCATGTCTAAGAAGATGTTTATTAGTTTGTATCAGAGCACACCAGTGCAAGTCAGTCCAGCTGCAGAGCTGGCATCCCATGTCCACAGAAGATTATATGTAAATTTTAAAAACAGCTAGAAGAGTGAATCCCTAATTCAATTAAAAAAATATAGTCTCACAAAAATTTGAATTTGAATCTGAATTGAATTTACTTCAGTTCAACTCAGGTAAGCAAGCACCTGAAGAATCCAAGTTTTAAGTGTGCTTGCTACTTGCTATTTGCTGTTTGTGTTTATGTGGCAGGTGGAGTCCATTGCTGCTTATCATATGCCTTTTCATTTTTTAATTGCACAGGTTGTAAAATAAAATAACACTTTTTTTTGTTTGTTTGTTTGTTTTGTTATTGCTTCTTGCTGTTAACTTTGTGTTTATTGATCTGTTATTATCCTGGAGTTTCCCACTGCTACTTCAGGGAGGATGTCTATAATGCAGGTATGTCTGTGTGCTTTAGGGATTTTAAAAACACCCCACTGTTTTGCATACTGGGTAAAACTTGAGTTGCTTTATCTCTCTTCATACCTTCCACACCTCTGTGTTGCAAAGGTAAATCCAAATATTAGAGCTGAACGAAACAATCTCTTTGCTACAGACATTTGAACAGCTGCACATGAAAGGATAAAAATGTTTTGCCAAGTTAATCTCAGATGATTTACTGCCTATGCCTAATTTGCTTGGAAGTGTCTATGAATATTCTAATACTTTTTGGAAATTACTGACTGGGCTGACAGCAGCTGGGAAAAGCTGGGAGCTTTAGAAAGGCTGCCTGTGGAACACACACCTGCCTGCCTGGAGCAGTTGTAGGCAGAATCTTGGAACAATGAAAATTCATTGTTATTTGTTGCAGCAATAAAAATGATGCTGTCTGCATCTCCAGGAACTTCTGGAAGACTGAGCAAATGTGGGCATGGCATTTGCAACCTGTTAAGTAAATTTATGGTTGGCATTTAGGGAGTTAGTGCTAGCAGGAGAGGTGAGGCAGAAATCCCAAGGCAGGTCTGTGCCAGCCCTGCAAACTCAGACCAGTCCTGTGGATTTTCTCCATTTCCCTGTTTCAGTGGGGAGCAGCAGCCAAGGGATAGGCTGGGCACTGCCCCCAGGGTGTCTGTGCATCTACACTGGCCTTGCTGCTCTGATGGAGCTCCTAAAACTGGCATGGAGACCTGTGTAAATACAGAACATGGACATGCATAAATGCATTATGATGTTCTACTTTAAAAAAAAAAATTAAATTAAGCAACTTTTCACACAAAATCGTCTTTCTGAACAATTGTTGAGGCAATCTGCAGTTATAGCTGTCTGCTCAGGCTGAGTTAAATGCTGAGGGTTAATTAGTGGATATCTCTGTCTGATCACACAATGTCTGTAAACCCTTACTGCCTGTATTATAGAAGGGTGTTCCTGACTACGTTTTTCTGCTTTGACAGAAAGGTCAAACCAAGTGTTGCAGAGAAATGATCTCCCTCTGAAGTGGGAGGGTCCAGGAAATGTTGCAAAACATAAAATACCTGGCTGTATATTGTGTTGAATGTATATGTAACTTGTGTCATGTCACTGCTCATTTAAAAAAAGAGAAAATACCTGTACAGCAAAGGCAGAAGAAGGTTTAATTGACAAGATTGTGTTTGGTTATAGGTTGGACTTGATCTCAGAGGTCTTTTCCAGCCTGGCTAATTCTGTGATTCTGTGAAATACATACATATGTGACTCTGTGTCCCTTGACCTGAGGCATTGATGCTTCAGAGATATTTGAATCCAGGATTTGGAATGCTGGAGCCTGGTGTGAAGCCCTTTTCTTTTCAGTCATCTTGCTGACTTCAGATCTGGGTGTTTGGATCTGAGCTAGCAAAATGCAAATGTTACAAATAACTTTCAAGGAAAAGAATGTTTTGGGGTTTGTTTTTTTTAGATAGCTGTGGAATACTGCTTAATGACGTTTAAAAATTCATTTTCCTTATGTATTTATGGTATGTTATAAATGAGTCTTACTCTCCACAGTAATCACTGAATGCTGTTAACAGTACAGCCTTGTTTGACAGTGCTGAAAATTTATGGCAGTAATTCTAAATAAAGGCACTTTATGCATTGCCAGAAGAAAGGAAATATTTTTCCTATTTCATCTTAGTTTTTATATTTCTAACTGCTAGCATACTCTACAGAAAAGCTCATAGAACTTTGCAAATACATTTCCTAAATGCCTTATTTTAGCTACTTGTTTCTGCAGTCATTATTCTTTACAAATCTTATGTTATTTTAAAAATACAGCAATTCTTGCAAATGCAACTCATTAATTTTTTGAGACCCAATTTGAATTGAGGGCTTCACTCGGGGGGATTTGTGAAACAAGTGAAAAGTGATAGATTTTGCTAAATACAGCTGTTGCTAGTACATACCAAAGGAAAAAGTTGAATTACACAATGCACCATATCAAGATTTAAATGTCTATCCAGGTCCGACACTGAGGTGTCACTGTGGGGTACTTCATGTGCAGCTGCAATAAAAAAATACAATTTTTCCATGCACAAGAAATGTGACAAGTGATGATCCAGCTGGGAAGATGTCAGAGCACAGTGAGATGCTGATCTGTGCCCCTGAATTTGTCGCAGAACTGGGGCAGGTTTGGGGAGGGGGGAACAGTTACATAAAGAGACATTTAAAAAGATAATTTCTTTATGGTAATTGAAAAGGTAATTGATAATTGATTCAGGATTTTTAAAAATTACAACGTTTGTTTCTCCTTTCTACCTTCAAATATTGTTGAATGCCTTTTATCAGCTGTTCGGGAAATTATGACATGGCAAGAGAAATTAATTCTCACCCACTGCACAGGACTCATTGCCATGAGGGTTAACTGGGATCCAAAAATTCAGGGTAGAACTGGAAAGCTACAAAAGTAACAGGACTATTTAATCTACAAGTCTTTGGGAAAAATGAAAGAAAATCCCTTGTGCTTCAGAGTTCAAGCTCACTTTGACCTAATGAGAGGTGGGAGCTGACCTCTTGTACACGTGATTATCTGTTTCTGAATCCTCCCCGAAGCATCAGGTAAGAGTTCAGCCACAGGAACACCCTGTCTGACATGCTGAGGTACAGGAATTCTCTCAGGAATCACTTGTGTGACCTTCTATAAAGGGCCCTGGTGAAAGAGGAAGTAATTTCCAGTAGAAGTGATGGTGTAGGTCCCTGGGTGTCTGAGCTTGGCCCTTTGCTGTGCTAAGTTTTTACATTAATATGTGAAAGTCACCTGGACTTATTTCTGGTAGGGATTGTTGGGCTCTAAAGCTTGAATCAAACCCTGAAAATTTTAACTATTATACCAGAGTTACCTGGTATGCTAATACAGAGGTTTGCCTATATTGATTACATGACTAACAGAGAGCAATTAAGCTCCTGAATTAGCCAGCTCAGTTAATTGCCAAAGGTAATTTGAAAGACGGATTGGAGGCCAATGTACTAGGAAAGAAGAAAGACTGCAGATTGAGCTAAATCAAGTTAGCTGAGATCAATGTGTCCTCTGCCTTGTGGGGAGAGGGACAAACCAGTAACATGAGCTTGCTGATTTTTGTGCCTGGCTCTCCCAGGAAGAGTATCTGGCAAAGTCAATGCTTTTGTTTTTCAGGAGGAAGATAACAATAGAGAGGAAAGCAGACCTGATAAAATTTCCCCTTTGTTCTGTCTCTTTACAAATGTTATTTTAATGCTTGTGTACTCTACATGTTCAGGAAAAAACCCACAATGTATTCAAGGGTGCCTTTTATCAGTCAGATGGCCATCAAGTCTCTTGTGCTTTGAGCAGGACAGGAAGGGAGCTCCTCGATCTCTCCTGCATGAGACAGCCAGTCCTGTGTGAACCCAGCCTGTCCCTTAGTGCAGCCTTTGAGAGGCTTTCAAAGTGACATTTGCACTGTCAGTCAGAGTGTCAGGCTCTGAGCTGGGAGAACCCAGCATTTCTGTCAGCTCTGACATGCTGACTGTCACTGGACATAGCACTCACCCTACATTTCTTTGGTTACCTTTTTTTTTTACAGCTGTCAGCTGGGGTAATTCAGAGTCTTTCCTGTTAAATCACAAGCTCTCTACTGGCTTGTATTTGTTCCAGATCTCTGTTTACAGGTGGCTGGAAGTATCTGAGGAGATAAAAAAGCAAAGTTCCTGTTTCACAGATATTCCTATTGTGCTCAATTTGAGAATGAATTCAGAAAGTGGGAGTTTCTGTATAAATAATGATGGATTTTTGTGTTTGTGTACACAATTTATTGCAAGCACATAATTCATAAACTTGTGAATGGCAAAGATGTTTTTCTCCTCATCTTGTGCAGATTGTTAGAAACCCGTGTGCTTTTCCATTACCAATGAGACAAAAGATCTTTTGGAGGCATCAGGGGGAATTTGGGAAGGGAGAGGTGAGGATCATCAGTCAGAGCAAGAGGAGAGAAATTGTCTTCTCTGGGCTTTCACAGACCAGAGTTCAAGTACTGGGGAGAGAATCTAGATCAACATTCTGTGTACTTCTGGGGAAAAAAGTAAGCGTGGAAAAAACTTGGGTTTAGTTGGCATGAGTGTTCTTTGAGGAAGATATCTTCCATTAAATTCCTCGTTTTCTGCTCTTCAGGTGAGATATTCTGTGTCTGGTAGACAGTTATGGCTCTCCCTGCCATTCCAGGAAAAAAGAATCTGTGGCTTTTCCTGGCTCTGCGTCTGAGCTGTGTGGGTGGGAAATATTTTCACCTGTTTGCAGGTTAAATGTTTTAACCCTGTGTCTGCAGAGGGTTCAGCTCCTGCCTTGTTTCTGTGGGGCACAGCCTGGGAGGGCTGAGCAGGAGTTGCTGCTGTCTCTCTGCAGAGTCATACACAGCATTGTTTGTAAACCTCAGGACAGATCAGAACAGTTCACTGAAAACCCAAGAGACATTAAAACTATCAAAATTATTCCAGTACATTCTCTGAGTCAACAGAGATTTGTATCCATTTCTGAAGCAGCTTTAGTGATGGTTCTTCCTTTAACAGAGCTTGCTTTGGCACTTGAGGTTATTTATTGCAGATAATTTTTAGTCTTATAAAAGAGGGGCTGCTCTTTAGGAAGCCCTCTGTTAGCAGTAAAATCTGCTGTGCACAGGAGCATGTTCACACCAAAACCTCAGCTGCTCCAAAATAATCTCTAGAGGGCTGGTCTACATCACTTTCTGATGTTATCTGTGATTATGGGATGTAGGGGTTTGCTGAAGGAACTTTGGAAGAAGTTGCTCTAAAGTTGGAATATGACTTTACTGATGCTGTAACATATTTTTATGTAATTACATATTGATAACAGCTTTTCACTGCAAGTGAGTCAGAAAGGTCTTCACTCCTCAGGGGCACGTTGTGGAGCCAGAGTGATACACTTTTAAAAATAAGGTCATTGCAGTGTGTCATGATTTGTGCACTCTAGAGCACAATAATACTTGGAAATTTGGTTTGGTCGTTTTTTAGCCTATACTTGGGATCCTAAAGGGCAAAGGTTGCTGAAAGAGGCCAAATTATACCCAGCAAGGATGATTTTCAGACCTTGTTCCCTTTTCCAAAAGTAATTGCTGCTGCCACAGGGAAACACTGGGATGTGTTTATATCACTAGGGATTGTGTGCTTATTCTATGTTTTTTCACAATGTTCCATGTGTGCATAATTGATGTTTTAGTGCTTTGCACTGCCTGCACGTATTTATCTCTTTGTTAATAAGACAAATACTCTTAGACTCATAAAAAACAGCTGACATGAGCTAAATTGGGATGTCCTGACTAAAGACCTTAAGTAAATAAACAGACTTTAGTGTGGGCAAGTAGTGCAAACTGTAATTACCTGGGGCTGTGTGCCATGGAACTGGAACAAAAGTCAAACATCTAATTTCATTATTTTAATGGAAGTTTGCATCCCATTCATTAGACTGACATATGACTTCTCATTAGTAACAGTTCGTTTCAAAAGCTATGGTGGATAAAGTTTGATTAAAAATTAATGAGGCCCAGACCCATTGCATTACCATAGTGTCAAGTTGTTTAAGTCTGTGGAGCTAAAATAAGAGCAGGCTTTAAATACTCTCTTGAGTTTTTCTGTTTCACATGATTTATATATTTATGCTCTTGGCCATGGAGGAGCAAGGACTTATGAACACTTTTTCTTGCTGTAGATATCATCAATAAATTACACAGTTAAATAAGTTGCTAGCAAAACCAATTGCTGTGTCATACAGATGCATTTTTAGAAAATACATTTCGTTGATAATCCAGTAAATGTAGGACTTCATTAGCTGGAGATCTAGTTGCCCTCAATTTCCTGGGAAGCCAGTGGCATTTGATTGGCACCTAAAAAGCCAATTGACCATGACTGGAGTTGCCTGTCCTCTTGCCAGCATCAGTGCTCATGTTTAATTTCAGGAGTAGGGCTCCACTATGAGCAGGCCAATCTCCTTAAGCATCAGCACGTGGGTAATTTCAATGGAAGCAGTACCTGGAATACTGAATGCAAATGCACCCAGTGCAAATCAGGCTGGTTTCTGTCACTGTGGTCCTCTCCCAGGCTGTCAGCAGCCCTGGTGTGTCACCTCAGGAGGGTCAGCAGGACCTTAGGATCAGGTTTTGCTTCACCCCAGCAGCCTCCCTGGGCCCTTGTGAGGCTGGGCTTCAGCATACACCCAAAGGAACTAAGCATTTTATTAACAAATATTGACTGATTCAAAGAGCAGTCTGCATTTCTCAGGGATTTTGCAGCCTTCCCCAAAATATCTTTGTTGCTTACCGTTATCTCTTCAATATGCTTAACTTCAGTTTCAATGTTCTGTGAAACAGCTGAACTTGAACCAGGAGATTGTCAGAGAGATCTGTAGTGACCATATGGTGTTATAAAATTACAAAAATGTGAGAGAGGGTTGAGCCAGTTCCAATTGCCAAACTTGCTACTTGCTTCTAATAAACACTGAACTATCTGGCATCTGCTATCCCTCAGGTAATGCCATCAAGAGTGGAAGTAAATGTTTCCTTTTAATTGCATTGTTTATGTCTAGAGGGTCTGGGGAGACCATGTGATGTTTATCTAGCTTTCCCATGCATACTGAATCAGCCATTTCAGGGAGAACTTTGTTATTCTTGCCAATTTTCTCATCAATTAGATTGAAGTTTCACTTGTCATTTTTTTGTATTCTGTATGCCTTCAGAAGTGAAAGTCCCAGCAGTTACTTTCAGCATGTTTTTCGTTAAGCTCGCTTCTTTTATTTTCACTCTTATTTAGTATTTTGGCAAGAAAAAACTAGGTCAGTGCTTTCAAGGAAATCTGTGGATGAAAAGTGCAGAATGATACAGATTTAGGGCTCTTTGAGTCAGAGAGGGGTTTGGTTATTATTTGAACCAAAAGGAATTTAGTAGAGCTACAGTTGAGGGAATTTCTGTGAAAAACCTCTACTGAATGTAACTATATCCACCCCCCCTGCAAAAAGTAGGAATCTATTAACAGGAGAAAATTCTTTGTGCAATGACTAGAATTTTGTATAATTACACAGAAATCTCTCATGCTTTCTGTAGGAGATAATTAGAATAAACTGTGCATGTACCTTTTTGGAATTGTCTTCCTGTGAGGAGAGGATAATCCTGTCTACAGGACACCTCCCAGCAATGATCCCTGCGCTGGTTTTGGCAGGGACAGAGTTGGTTTTCTTCACAGGAGCTGTTAAGAGGCTGTTTTTTGGATTTGTGCTAGAAACAGTGGTGATAATTCAGAGATGTATTGTTTATTTCTGGTCAGCACAGAGCCCAGACCCTTTCTGCTCCTCACCCACAGTGAGGAGCCTGGGGATGCACAAAGAGTAGGGAGGGGACACAGCTAGGACAGCTGAGCCCAGGTGACCCAAGGGATGTTCCTGGCCTCACCATGTCCTGCTCAGAGTATAAAGCTGGGGGAAGGAGGAGGACAGGCAACACACACATCTGGACTGGTGGCATTTCTCTTTCCAGGACAGCATCAGGAGTGACAGAGCCCTGCTCTCCTCAANGGCATTTCTCTCTCCAGGACACCATCAGGAGTGACAGAGCCCTTCTCTCCTCAACACCTGCCTGCCCGTGGCCAGTAGGGAATGAATTCCTCCTTCTGCTTTCTTGTGTGTGCAGCTCTTGCTTTATCTGTTACACTGTCTTTATCTCAACACATGAGTTTTCTCACTTTAGCTCTCCAGCTCTCCCCCATCCCCTGTGGGAGTGTGAGGGAGCAGCTGTGAGGTGCTTTGTTGCTGGCTGAGGTTAAACCACAACAGTTCTGAACAGAAATGAGCTGTTCCCTTTGACAAGGTTAGGAAACATCAGGGATACACTCTTGAACGAATTGGGAACTGACCCAAGGAATTATGTGGCATAAAGCAGGATTTGCTGTGTCAGTGGGAAAATCTTCAGCCTCATGAGGGAAGGCTGGGATTTGGTTCAGCTGGACTCAGTGGCTGCAGAAGCCACAGCTGGGATGTGCTCAGGAAAAGCAGCTCCCCAGCAGTGCAGGCCTGTCAGCTTGACAAACACTGACAAACCCTGCTGTCCAGCTCCTGTCACCCAGGGAGAGTAATTCCCATGCTGAGGTGTGTGTCTGATTGGCAAGGCCTGGAGATAAACTCCCCTCCAGGCCCAGGCGCTCGGGGCACCGCTGCGAGCGGTCACAGCCTCTGCTTGGGGTTCTTCTGAGGGCTGGGCACGTCTCTGGTGATGCAAATTGTCAAATTCCATTAACATCTCCTGAAGTATCTGAAATTTCCTGCTCCTGCACAGTGTGTGAGGCACTGAGAGGCAGTATAACACACCAAACTTACAGGCACTTGTTCCTCCAGCATCAGCTCGGCTGGCTCAGTGCACAGAGCCACCAGACACTGATGGATGCACCTGCCTGGGACAGGGAGAATGTCTCATCAGGAGCCCCTCCTGTCCTCTCCCCCTTTTCAGAGCATCATCTGCTGCCAGGGGATCTGGTGTGAGCTGGGGCTCTGCCTTGGCAGCTGCTGGGCAGGACTCAGGCCATGGGGAGTGGGGCAGGAGAGTCTCACTGGCACCCGAATGCCATAAGCTCCTGAGACCAGGGCTGAGGCCAGAACAGGATAGGGTTAAGTGGGAAAATGCCATTTTAAATTAAAAAGGCTGCCTGGGAAGGTATGCAGTGTGCCCACAGGCTCCTTGGGCACATGGGAGTTGTCATCTCAAGGGCCAGTTTCCAGCTGTTTGAGCCTGATCTTTGTTGGTGCTGGCAGCAGCTGGCAGATGTGTTCATCTTTTCATGTGCAAGTAATTAAGTTTCTGCCTCTTTATCACCACCTCTTTCTGTGCCAAAGGAACACAGGGTCTTATGAAAAGCAATGTCAGACTTAATATTTGAACTAGAGAAGAGAGATAATAAAGATCACATGTGGTTGGGAGGTCATCTGTTTATGATGATTGAATCATAAATAATTCATTGTGCAGGTACCAGTGACACAGAAAAAAAGATTCATCATTTCCTTGAGCCTGTAAATATCCAAATGTTACACTCAAAAATTAAAGCAGTTTTATCAAACACATCTTGTTTAATCTGAATATGTGGAGCTGGCAGTTTTTCCGGGCTTGGAAATAAAAAGAATTTTATAAAGGTTACTTATATAGGTGCTATTGGTCATGGAGCTGATAAGTTGTTTATTATTATCTTGTCTCATTTGAGTTGTGGCAAAGGGATTGTACAATAGAGCTTTATACTCTTAGTAAGGAGTTTCTGTAATGCTGGAAGGTGAAGGTGGGTGGGGAAGTCACTCCTGAACAGCTCAATGTGTGGAGCTATTTAATAGCAGATGATTTGGCAGCCTCTGTTATGTTGTACTGATAATTTCTGTGGCAGTGCCATGGCTGTGGAGGTGCCCATTTTTGGCACCCCAGAGAGGAGCTGTGGCCTTGGATCAGCCTCCTGAGGGAGCTGCACTGCTGGGCTAAACCTCTGATTCCCCCCCATCCTGGCCTGGCAGGGGTGGGGAGGGTGGCCCCCATCCTCAACACCAGGTGCAGGCATAAAAAGTTTCAGTAACTTTGCAAAAATATCGTAAAGGCAATCATTTTAACTGAAAAAAATCAATGTTACTTTCATAAATAAAACAATTATTTTCTTTCTTGACTGGGATGGCTTTCTGCCCCAAGGCACTGGTGGTGCTGGCAGCCAGCACACACCTATCATTGAGGTGCAGATTAAATGGCTTCTGCTTCTTGATTAAAGGAGGAATGAGGCCAAATTTCTAAAGGCAATGAAGGAAATGCTTTGGTGTGACAGAGGCACTGGGGGCAACTGGACATGGTTGAAAATGAAACCAAGATAAATATATTTTTAAAGAATTAGAGCTAAGAAGGAAATTTTTTTCCCTACAGAAGGCTTGTGTAGTGGCTTGATTTATTGGTTTGCTTTATGTGGTTAGATGTGGGTTTTGTTTTTATTTTTTTACTACTTAAAACAGTAAACAAGAACTCAGATGAAAGAGTGGAAGACTGGAAAACGTAACCCTAGTTCTGCTACACTGTCTCTTTGATTTTTGAAAGTTAAACCTGGGAATTTTTTTTTTTTTTTGAGAGCTGGTGTATTTGGAATTGTAGATACCCTTTAATCTTTAAAATAGGAGAATTGTTAAAAGGATAGAGATTGGCCAAAGAAAGGTTAAAGTTTAAATAAAATTCAAGTTTTTGTTTAAAAAACACGAAGAACTTGTGACATTCCCACTGAATTCATTAGGCATGGATTTCATCCAGGTTCTCTCCCAGTTTGATTTAACTGCAGGTGACTGGAACAGATGGGAGAGCCTTGATGTAGGTGTGTAGCAGTGATGTTGTTCAATGATTCCTCCCTTTGCAATTAAGTTTGAGATGGACCTGGGCAGTGCATTCATGGTGCCTTTCGTGCTGGCTGAATAGTGTGATGCTGCTCAGGTTGGGTCTCTTCTCTGAAATCCAACACAGAGGGAGGCTGTTGTATTATCCCCTGCTTTTATAGACAATACTCAGGAGAGGAGCTAACAAGAATTTGAAATAATCTGATTTTTCTAATTAGTGTAAAATTGAATAATTTAAGGAATAAAATAAGCGCAAAACAGGAACAAATGCAGTAACTTCTGGGTGCTTTGTTGTGGTAAAATGGAGTGTTTGAGAGCCTTAAGCTTATTCTAACAGTTGCTTCCCAAATGGTGGGACGGGTATTTATTCATCTGGAACAGACAATGTATATCTTTTAAATACCTGTCTCAGATTTTATAACTAATAGTTAGACCCAATCATGTACAGGAGATGTAGTGTTTGTTTGTTTAATTAGGAAGCTGAGCTGAGCTAAATCCTGTGGCAGATGTTGCCATGTATAATGTAATAAATAAAAGTCTTTATGGGACCCAGCAGGCAGCAGAGCTCTCAGTTAGCAGATGGCAAAATATTAAACTGGCAGTGCAGTAGCTTAGCTGACTGTGTCAGCTGGACCAGACCCAGGTTTAGCACAAGCATGAATCAGCCTCACACAGGAGGTGTCACCCAGCCCGTGTTTCTGCCATGGATGTTAATATTATCTTTAGTACAGCACATGAGAGAAGATTTTTCATCCAGGAAGGTGATGTTGCAGTAGGAGTCAGTCTAGGCTTAACGTGATCTCTGCTGTGAGAGACAACAGAAGATCTTTTACAAGAGACTATCAGAACAGATGTGCTGCTCAGTCCAAACTAAGTGGTGATACCGAGATGTCAAACCTGTTAGAGCTGACCCCTGTGGAACCTGGCAGGTGAGAAAATGCCTTTTGCTTCAGAGGAGTTGTTGCATCGGGCACTTGGCATCAGCTGTGTGTCACAGCCCTCCCGTGGGTCTGTGGCAGCACTAATGCAGAAAAGCTGTCCCTGTGCAGCTGGAGCCAAGCTGCCCATTGCCTCCAGAGATCCCAAATCCTGCAGGGTGGAAGGGCTTCTGCCGCTCATTGCTGTGCAGACAGGCCATGCTTTTCACTCCAATTTCCTCCTGCTTGATGTCTCCTTCAGGTGTAAGTGCACACACATCTCTTCAGGCATTATTCCCTCATCCCCTGGTGGTTCATCAGTTCATCTCCTGAGCTCCCTGCCCTGCCGAGCAGCTCCTCCAAAAGCCCCTCTGGGTGTGCCCTCCCCTGCAGCTCCCCAGGCCCCTCTGGGATGTGCCTCCCAATGGGTTGGCATTTTCCCTGGGCCCAGCTGAGACTCTAATTCAAGACTGATCTTACAGTGTTTTAGGCTGGTCTGGTGATGTGTAAGCCCATCCTAAATGCAGTTGTCTGAACAGCAGGTGTTTATGACAGTAAAACAGGATAGATCACAAAGCAACGGGGAAGGCAAAATGCAAAATCTACAAACTGCAGAATCTAGCACAAAGCAGTTCATCACCCACTTACCACAGTGGCTTGCAAGTGCATATGTTGATTTTAATATACCTTTGTGAAAAAAGAAGGGTTTCCAATGATTTGCTGTTTTCTTTGGCTTTAGAGAATGTCATACAGGGATGATAGTGAATACAAGACTTTTGGCTGTTCCATTCTTTTCTCATCTCTCTCTCCTGTTGGTAGGCAGCTCACACCAACTTCTGGGCAAAGTGGAAGATTAAAAGGTTTTGAAATTATTTTGAAAAAGAAAGTAAGTTGTTCACATAGCTGTGTCTCAAAAATACAGCCCAAGCAAAGTGCACCATGTAAAACAGCAATGAGAATCACGTTCTGAAATAATACAGTTAAATAAAGACACTTCAAGTGGCAGAGTTTACAGAATTTCAGTATTTTCCTAGCCACTGACATAAACCTACTCCCATTAACTACTAAAAAGTCCTTCATTTCAAACAGTTGAGGTTTGGAAAATCTCACCCTAATATCCATCTGTTGAGTCCTGACACCTAAAAGCATCTTATTAACGTTAAATGGGGTTACTCAATTCAGATTATTTTCAGTCTGAATGCTTGATGAGGAAATCTTTCTAGTGGCCACTTTTAAGCCCATTTAGGTTTACACAGTTCAGGACAGATTCAGATCAGTCCAGTGCCTGCAGTGATGGTGAACAGTAATCCTTTATCTCCTAAAGACTGTGGGAATTATGTTCTTTGTATGAATTTACAAAGCAGCAGATGATGTGTCAAGACAGCAATTTAAACTATGAATCTGCCCTTGCTTAAGGATGAACTTCTGTAAAAGAAAAATGAATAAAGTGCTAGTGGCAGACAAGCAGAGTCTGTGGATAAGTGCATCAATTTTTGTTAGTGACAGATCTCGTGTTTGTAATAAAACTGAAGTGCTGTGAGGTCAGTATCAGAATGAAACTACACTTGTTTTCACAAACATGCTCATGGGATGGTAATAGTAGCTATTAACAGGGTTGACACAGCTATCTGCCAAATAGAAAAATGAGTTCTCCTCATCACAAAATGAGCAAAGTTGGGGGAATAATACATCAGAAAATTAGTTAACACATCATTTATCTTTCGTGACTTTGTGACATTGCAGCTTAGAGTCCTTCAGGACATAAATTTATTTATTGCATTTTATTGTTATGAAAACCTGTCAAGGCTGGTATCAGGCTCTGGGTTAGATGAGCAGAGGTAACTGTGTGGTGTTAATCAAGATGTTGTTTGCATGCTTTTGTTCAAGATGTGGCCAGTTTGCTGTAAACTGTTGAATTATTCTTCTTCCTCCGAGCCCTTTAAGGAAAATGAGAATTCCAATATGAGTAACTTCTCTCTAAGAACTTCTGGCTCTGGCTATCACAGGTGCTGGTGGATGGATGGCAGTAACCATTACTCAAAATGAGAAGAGGCTGTGCTCTCTTCAGCTTTTCAGTTCTATGTGTAGATTCTCTGCAGTTATTCTAGACTTTCAGTTTTTAGTTTTAGGCTCTGTCAGTATGAAGAACTGGTGCTATCTAAATTTTTTATTGGGATATTTTTTTGTCCTTTATAGATTCCCAAGTATTTTGTAGTTACATGTCAGAGAATTGCTTCACTTGTCACAGAAATGCACATACCATTTCTCTTCTTCAAGACATGCCATTGCATGATAATTAGAGAGGGAAGAAGATGAGATGAATATGTTGATCTGCAACTCTAAGGAGGAAAAATAGTAGAATTCTGTCAATTTGTACTTTTCACTCTGCTATTTCCTTCAGAAAATAGCTAATCATATATGATAAAATTATTTCCTCAGTGTGGTTATTAACAATTTATACAACATTTTGAAAATGGAAGGAAAAGTAATTGCCTAATACTTATATACATACATATTTTAAATGCCTAGCTTCAGTTTTGCTTTTAGACCAGAGATTTTTAAGTCTGTCTTCAAATCCTAGAATGAACATGCCTGCAAAATTAATGCTAAATCTTCAACCAAGGAACGCCCTTAGCTGTGCTCTTCCTCCAGAGAAGTTTGTGACAACTTCTATACAGAAGTCACAAAGACCATGAGAATGTGCAGGATGTAGAAAGGGAAAGAAAATTGATTTTATTTTGCATTATTTTTATCCTGTAAATTTTAAAGGATTCCTTTGCAAAATACCTTGAGGAGATTTCCCAGTGTAACTCGTTAGCAAACAACAGTAAAAGAAAAAAAAAAAAAAGACCATGCTGTTAGCTTTTCATTCTTTTTAGCATTATTTAGAGCAGAGACCCAGAATTTTCATCAGGTTGGATTGCTTTGTTCTTTTTCTTCTGAGCACGTTTTGCTATTTAGTTTTCCACAAGAATTTTAGCTTCACCAGCAAGCAGCGTATCACTCGTACAGCACCACTGACTTTCCATCTGCCCTGGGAGCTGAGCTGCTCACAGATTGCTGTGAGTGCAGTGCTCTGTAATGAGTTGAGTTTCTGGAATAACAAAACTGTTTTGTTTGTTTGAAATGCAGGTCAGGTAGCCTGTGGCACTGAGCACAGAGTCATTGATGTGGTCAGCAAGCTCCCAGGGTCACAGGAAGACTCGTTTACACACCCTCAAAGACACAAGGGATGTGTCCTGCATATTCAGGAACAAAAAGGGAAGGATGTGATTTTGCTTTTTATACATTTGATATTTTCTTGGGGACCTGGAAAAGGAGGCATTTCAGCATGGATTTTCAAAGGGACTTCTCACTTGTGTGACTGGGAGCAGGAAGGTCAGCTGTAGGTCAGCAGGGATTTTTTTCTAGGCTGTTATTATTCAGTGCTGTTTTCACACCTCCATTCCCATACAAAGCTGATTTTTGCATGCAGCAGATCTTTGCGTTCACAGAATATGCTCTTGGTGCAAAATAAACTGGTGTGGTCTTTGGAGACTGAGAGCTCGAGCAGCGTGTGGTGCAAGGAGTGATCAAAGGAGACCTGAGGTGCTGCAGGGAAGCCATGGGCCAGAGAGAGGGGCAGCTGCATCATTCTTAAAACAAGGTAATGTTGTCTTTGAGTCCTTGTGCAGATGCACTTTAAAAATCCCAGTACAGATGGAGACAGAAACCATTCTCCTGTGTAGAGGAGATGAGGTCAGGTGGAGGAGCCAGCCAGGGATGCCTCAGGCACTGCCCCTGGGTGGATGGAGCTGGTGGGAAAAGAGGAGATTTGCTGGCTCGGTAACTCAGTGGTGGTCTATGCTCTTGTGGCAGAAAAGAGAAAAGTGGAGTGTAACCAAAGAGGCTCCCTGTAGCAGCACATGTTTGGAAGAGGAGGTTGTTCCCACAAAGGTGGTTGTAGTCTTTTTCCAGATGCCTACACAGTTAGGAGCACAGGGAAAATGGATTAAGTGTTTGCTGAAGCATGGGATGCAGCTGTTACCCTCCTCATGCCTTTACTGTTCTCTCCTGTGTACTGCCAAATATATGGTGGGCACCTAAGAGCAATAAGTAGCAATTTAATGGCTTAGGAGGGAAATCCCAGAGTTAGGTATGTGTGTGTTTTAAAGTCACTACAAGTGTTCCTACACGCCCTTTGGAGGCTGTGGCCTGATGGCCCTGCCACAAACAAACCCTTCCTGCCTTTGCAGAGCTGCTCAGATCTCCATTCCCCAGGCTCTTCACACACAGCTGTGCTGCTCCTGTGCTCTTTTGGAGCTGAATCCCTTCTGTGCATCTCCACACATGTATTGTGCTCATGATTATGAGACTTGATCCTTACAGAGCTGCTTATACCTTTGATGCTGTTTTTTGCTTCTCCCCTGCTGCCCTCTGATCCCCTCTGCTTTCCCTCACCTCCTGTCTATTTGCAGACATTTGTCCACCTCCCTCTTTTGCTGTCAGGACTCCACGAGGAGTGAGCCATGAGCTTTGCTGGGCTTTTGCATCAGGTGTGCAAAACAGTTTGGGCTTTGAAGACTGCACTGGCTGCTGCTCTGAGATGAATATTGTGTATCTGTGTTGTGCACAGCAAGTCACACAACACATCCATAATCTCTGTGCATTGGGCAGAATTTCTCACTTCATGCAACATTCTCAGCTTGCTGCAGGAATTTCACAAAGTCAATCTTTATCTATTAGCACATTGGAATAGCAGCAGAGAAATATACATGTGGCACAGGATTATTCATTTTGAGAAAGTTTTCCAAGTGTATTTGATGAATAATGAACCTATTCCCTTGGAGTCAAACCTCCTTTATGCTAAGTAACAAAAAATAAATTAAGATTTGGGTATTTGAGACATTCTGTGCAAGAACTGACTTGATCTCTGAACTGAGTTGATCACAGGTCTGACTTCCTAAGTTATGCAGTTACTGTACAGAGATGGAGATGATCAGCTCAGCATAGCCACCCTCACCCTTGAGGGTAATTTGTAATTACTTTGGGATCTTTACATCACTCATGAAGTTCATTTATGATGCGCCTTTTGTGGGAGGCCCCCTAAATTCAGCCAAACTCACCCCTGTCAGCCCTCTCAGTGCTCCGGTTTGCTCCTGCTCCTTGTGCTGACTCCTATCCAGGAGAGAGAGGTGCTCTCCAGTGCAGCTCAAGCATTCCTGGTGTTTCCTCTTTCCAGACACCTTTGGAGCCCTGCTTCCCTACAGCAGTGGTGTTGCAGATGGACCCTGCTGTGTTTCTGGGGCATTTGATGCTGCTGAGTGGCTCACTTGGCTGAGATTGATTTTGGGAAGAACAGCTTGGAGCTGGAGCAGGTGAGAGGTGTTGAAAGAGAGGGCAGAAGTGGTTTGGTGCCTGTGGCTCTTGCATGTTCCAGTGAGCTGGAGCACAGTCTTTGCAGGAACTGCAGGCTGGGGTTGTGCTCCAGCTTCTTGGCCTTTGGGAAGAGAGGCTGCTGGAGCAGGGGGACAGCAGGCCAATCTCTGTGCCAATGTCACAGCTGACAGGTGACAGCCTCGTTGTGCAGAGGCAGGTGGGACAGAGCCAGGAGCTCCCTGGAGGAAGCCCAGGCAGCCAGGCTGTCCTGCAGCCAGGGCTCCCTGCTGGAGTGCAGCCTGTCAGCCTTGTCACACACTGCACTCTCTCCAAGCAGCTGGGTGGGCTGGCACCAGGGAAGGAGGGCTGCTTGTCCCGCAGCCACCACGAGAATGGTTCCCAAGAAAGAGCAACTTGGCAGCAGTTCCCTGGGATTTGTGACTTTGGCAACTTGTCAATGGTAGGGAGTGAGAAAGAGGTGCGAATGAATTATTCTGTCTCCACAAGATTTTTCCCTCTAGGGGATCCAGGCACAATCTTCCTCCTCCTGCTTGCCCTGCTGATTTTGTAAATCTGCAGCATACAGGAAAGGTCCTAAGTGTTGCCTAAAAATATCTGCCCATCATGGAGGCTTATTCATGCTGGGCCCTTATGGAGCATCTCTGCCCAGGGATGACTTTCCTTGATGTGCAGAGTTCTGTGGCTGTTATATGCAGATATGTGACTGCCTCTGTCTAAATCTGGTAAGGTGGATGGAAAATAATGTGAAGAAAGGATAGGAAAAAGCATAATAAAAAGCAGGAGAACAACACTGACCTGGGCATATATACTTTCTTCAGCCAGGAGAAACGTTTGTTGAGCAAAACAAGGAAAATGCACCTATGATCTGCTCTTTGCAGTGGGGTTTGCGGCGACAAAAAAGTGATTTCATCACTGCCACTTCCAAAAATAAAAGGTCAGCGATGAAGCCCCTCCGCAGTCCTGAAAAGCACTTGTTATTTTCCTGACTGTATTTGATGCTAAGCCCTGTTTGCAAGTGTCTTGCTATAATTGTAAATTTTCTTTTTTGTTGTTTTTAAAAACATGATTCAGTCACATGGTTCCTGGGTTTGGAACATTGCAGAGACTGCCCAGCCTTTGTGAAGTTGAGATAAAATGGTGAGAGCTGGTTGTTCTGCATATTGCCCCTTCCCCCCGTCCCTAGCAGATATGTTTTGAATTAATACTGATTTTCAGGAGTCAGATACTTAATGGATTAAAGGAAGCAGCAAGGGGAAATCCTGATTTCCAGAAACAGCAGTGCTGTGTGAGAGTGGGGCAAGAAGTGGTTTGCTGCTGGAAAATGTCATTGCTGAGTGTGTGGCATTTGGTGACAGTCCCTGTGTCACTGCTGCTGCCGGCAGAGCTGCCACCACCCCAAGGTCACAGTGGGGACCTTGCAGGCCCAGCAGAGCAGCCTGGGAATGACAAAAAGCCCAGCTGGTGGGGTGGCTGGGCTGGGAGGATGGATGGCATCATTGGAGCCTGTGCCCGCCCTGCCCCTCAGTCACTGATGTTGATGGTAAGTGCTTGCTGCCTCATAAACAACCTAATCTTTTATCAAGTAATTTATTTTATGTAAAGGAAGAATTCCAGTTTGCAAAGGTAATCTGTCTTGTCTAAACCCTCTTTTTTTCTTATCTTTGAAACCCAAGTAAGTGTCCAATTTATAGTATTTAGTAGATAGGATTTGGGATTCTTATCGACTTGGCAATCTTGGTTTTGCACTTTCTGAAGAAAAAAAATCAGCTCAAGAAATTGACATATTTGGCAGTGTATTTTCTTTTCTTTTTTTTTTTTTTTTTTTT
>VWYP01012449.1:514762-579498 GCA_013400435.1 Pycnonotus jocosus | reverse complement strand
TGTCTGAGACATTTCTGCTTGGAAAGTGTGCCTTACAATTATCAGAAGGTTATAACTAAAATTTTCCTCCAAATAAATGACTTTAAAAGTCCTGGGTGAGACAATTTTCTTATTTTTCTGGCTTCAGTATTGTCAGTCAAAATATTTCACAAGAGCCAGGAGATGCCTCATTTTTCAGGGGAGATAGAAATCAGTGGCAAAAAAGCAGATTTAATCAGAATTGATGGTTTCACTTCAAGACATGCCAGCCAATTTTTACTTGTAACTATTTCTGATGTTTGTATCTTGAGATTCTGAATCTGATGGGTAAGAGGTCCCACTTTAAGGCCTTTATGAAGTGAGCAGCTGTGACCAGTCCAAGCTGGGACTGTGGAAGGTGTCGTGTACTTGGGATTGTGCTGTGAGTTCCCACTCTGACAGTGTTAACAAATTTTGCCATAATTCAGTAACACCTTGGAAACAGTTATAGCAATTTAACAGCAAACTTGGCATAATTACTAGTTAATAGCCAGAGCCAGCACTCCTAAAGTGTAAATTGTTTTGGTATTGATCTAAGCTTACACTGTCAGCATTTTGTAGAGACTGAACTTTAAGTGCTTAATTCAGCTGTATGCAACAATTAATTTTGTTTTTTATCTGCAAACAAAGGTGCAAGTTGTTATTCTATTTTTCTGCAATAATAAAATCAATTAAACTGTTTTCCCCCAAACATAGATGACCTTTGTAAGCAACACATTTGAAATGCCAAGATGTGAAAAGAAAATTATGGCAGGATCTTGTGTTTATTAAGAGAAATGAAGGACTTGATAGCAGGTTAACACTGCAGCTGCTGACCAGGCCTCCTTTAGAGTGATTTCCAGGAGTGGAGTTCTGTGGTCAAAGCTGTGTTCCACCAGCCTTCCTGCAGTTCAGCTTATGGTTTTGTCTCTAAAACTCCTCCAGTGCAGTTTGATATTTAGTGCTGAAGGCATCACCTCTTGGTGAAGCCCAGCAAAGCACAGAGAAGGGGAAGTCTGTGTCCCCATCAGCTCAGAGCAGTGTGAGCAGAGTCAACACACACATGAATGATTGGAGACATCTTTGCAGGACCAGGGCTCCATCTCCAGAATGGAGGAATTGCACAGTTAGGAACAGTTACATTTACTGAGAGCAACTGGTTGTTTAATCCTTATTAGCTTCTGCCCAGATGTTTCTGGTTTGCTCTTCATGTGTGGCAGCTCAGGACAAGTTCCTTGAATTTAAAATCCACTGCCTCAAATATTGATGAAAGTTTACTTTTCCCATCTGCCTTGGAGTGTAGATGATTACAGAAACAAGTTCATTATCCAGAGTGGATGCATTTTATTCTGTTGCTCAACATCAACAGTGTGACTCTGTGCACTGTGCCCTGGGTTCCTGAACATGGTATTTATTGGTGTTGTGGTTCTTTCTGTACAGCCAGGGCTGGAAATGCAGAATTGTGGGTTCATAATCTTTTAACTGCTGTTGCATCAGATTGCCTGAATGACAGTGTACTGGCACTTCACATCATTTACAGCATTTATTCCTGAAATCCACAAGGGCTGATTCATGCTTTTCAAGTCTTTTCTTAGGCCTCATGAAGAAGGAAGTGAAACTGATGAAGGACCAGTAAATATAACTAAATATAAACATATATATAACTAACAAACACAACTTTGGCTGGATCTTTGTTATTAATCAAAAGTTCTCAGTAGCCACAGGTTTAGCTTTCTGAAGAGTATAATTGCAGCCTGTGTTGAGTTTTACTAATTTAGAGAATCAGAGATCCTCCAGTGAGTTCAGTAGAATAATTTTGGACATGTTCATATGCGTATGACAAAGGCAGTTTAGTGAGTTTATTATTTGTCTTAAATTTGCAGAGAAATGTTCACATTTCATTAATTGGAAGTATTAGAAAATACCCTAATTTTGAATAAGGAACTAAGAAAATATGCTTACTCTAGAAAACCAACTTTTTCAAACAAAATGGAACATTCAACACTGTAGTAAATTTACATCAATAAATAAAAAATTTAGGGAAACAGAGATTACTGTAAAGTGGCAACAGTAATGATGGTTATTAAATGTTACACTTCATCTTGAGATGATGTACTACCTTGTCAGCAAAGAAAATTCTTAGCTCTTGTCTGCTAAGGGCTCTAACAAGCAATGAAAGGGAAGGCTTTGGTTCATTTACCCCTAGAAGTCGACTCCAATTCAGAAGTTATTTGAGTTAATGATGTATGGCCAGAAGGGTATAATATAGATTTAGCTGACATGAAGGTCTCACACCTGATGTATGGCAAAATGTGCATCCCCACCACGGAGTCCTGATGCCTGTGTGGTGCCATGTTCTAAGGTTTCCTGACGTTTCTCAGGAAATGAGAGAGTCACCTGGACAATGAGCACTTCAGCAAATACTCTGACAATCACTTTCCTCTCTTTTCCCTTTGGAGACACATTTCCATCCCATTTTTAACTGGGAGTGTTCTCACACATTCCTTCCCCCTGTTCTCTAGGGTATGCTGCAGGGGTTCTGAGCCTCCTGGATCACAGCTCTCCATGCACAGTTCTGTGTCAGGGGTTGGTAACTGATAAGAATAAATTGTGTACTGCAGATCTAAATAAGTAGCTTAGTCAATATAAAGCTGTCCATTGACTTTAGATTCTATGTTTATATAACTAAGTGCAGTCTCATATTGGAGAGTATGGAAGTGATGTATTCCCAGCAGAGTGTTAGGAGGAGCTGTTTGTTGGATTTTTTTCAGGTTTTGTACAGGAAAAGGGAAAAAAAAGCCTGTTGGTGGAGTGCATTTCCTTGCTGCATTGTGCTCAATTTTCAGGGCAAGGGTAGACATGTGGTGCAACACCTGATTCCCCTGTTTGGAGTTAAATGTCATCAAAACAGGGATGGAAGGAATTCAAGAAACATATTGTGACCTGTTTTGCATGCTCACAAATCTTTGTGGTCTGGTTTGTTGTAGACGTTGTTGGTGGGAAGTTTTTGCAGCATGATTCTATTCACTTGGATTTCCAGATGAGGTACTTTCCGTGATTGATTATGATCTTGCAAGACATATTTCATTCTCAGGCACATTTTGAAAAGCATTCTCTGTTCCTGGGGATGATATTTTGCAAAATGTATGCGTTCACAGCTTTCTCTCTCCTCCCCCTGTATGGAGTTTCTAACAACCTAGAATTAAGGTGGGAGAGATGAGTAACACAGAATTGAAAATATCATCATGGCTCTTGCATATGCAACAACAGCTTTGGAAATGCTAGCTGATAAGTTTCCTTCAGATTTGCATGTAAAAGCACTCAACTTTGCCTTCCCACTTCCTAGTGTGGAATTAAACACATTTCTCTCCGTGACAATCAGATTCTACCTCTGTAAAAGTGATGAGAAAAGCCTGTTATTGTTTGATGTATGGTCATTTAAGCAGCTCTAATTCTTCCAAGGGTTCATTTATCTCTCTAACGTGGTAATGGTGATAATTTACAGCAATCTTGCTGTATTACCAGGAGGATCAGCACATTCTTGGAGCTGATCTGAGGGCTTGGTCCATTCTCTGCTCCCACCTTGCTGCTGACTTCCCCTATGACCTTCAGCAAGTCCCCAGCCTTTCCTGGGACTGCCAGAAATCTCCCCAGTACCAAGGGTAATGATACTGAAATATCTTTGTAATAGGATAGGAGATCCTTGGAAGTAATAGACTCGCTGTACATACCTCGCCATGTATGCTAAATTCTCTTCTTTTATTATAATGTTGCTCCCAAGAGAATATTAAGTGGACAGGGTGACATTTTCTGTAACACAAAGTTCTGGTCTAATTCCACTCTTGTAAAAGTTTATGAGCACTTTGACTTCCCTGTCCTGTGAATCATTCATTGTGCTAAACTCTGTCTGACAGCCATTCCAGAAGAGGGTACAACACTTTTTCCTGATTTCCTTTTCTTCTCATGTTACATAAGTGCTTTTTAATTTGAATTGGAAGAAACCAGTAGAACTTCAGGGAATGATTTTGTGTTTTCAAGTCATACATGGTTTAGGTGCAGAGTGTCTGTAAGACCATTTTTTTTTTTCAGGTGATGACATAATGTTTGTCTCAAGATGGTGTAAATTCTAGCACACCTGGTTGGAAAGAAATGAAGCTGTTGACAAGGCCTTATTTAAAATGATTCTGTCAGTCCAGGGTGGTTTTCAAAATCCAGTGGTCCAAACTAAAGCCCATTTTTAATCATAAAAAGAGATTGAAGAAGGGAATGTCATTTTTTAATGTGCTTTTATGGCATCATTCACAATGGGACTCAGGCTGGGTTGAATTCTGCCCACAACTGCAATAGCAGTGTTTTAAATCAATAGCAACGGCATTGCAGTCACAGTGCTCTAAGGATGTAAAAAATATAATGTTCACACAGTGAAGTTATATCCTTTGTTCAACCAGTGCAACCAGGTAAACTTTCAGGCAACAGTGGTAATTGTAAAATCATAATGTTTGTAGTAAATGTTAATGTTAATAAAAATATTGCGTGTTTCTTAGCAATATAGAGTGAGAAAAGCTTTATGCCAGATATAAAATAATTGCTAAGCTAAAAATTGCCCTGTGTTTGAATCACTACAGAAGGCCTTAGCATTAATAATCTATTACTGATTTTCATGAAATGCAGTTATTATAACAATATTTGTGGTTATAAGCTTAATCATATTCACTTGTACATGGACTGCTCATGCTAATATATTGGTCTAATAGTTTAATTTTCTGCTTTAGAAATATCTTACCAAGAAAAGCACAAAAATATGTGTACAGTAGATTAATATTCATCAAATGAACTTCAGAATACTATTACAGCAGTTGGTTAAAAACATTTCTCGCAACAAAGTCTGGTTCCCCAGACACATCTGGGATGTCTCCTCTGATTTGGGACCAAATGTTGCTATTTTTGGGAATAGCTGCCAGCTCAGTATCTTTTTGCTGAGGCTCTTGTGCCAGAGGGGGAGGCTGATCTGGCTCCTGAGCAATCCACCACACCAGTCCCTTCTTCTGCCACTGGTGGAAAGCTTGTCAGGAGGAGCATGAGGGACTCCCTGGCACGAGAGGGAAATACTGGATGTTGGGGTTGGCCCCTCCTGTGTTCAGGTCAGGTTGAGTACAGAGTACAAACCCTGACACACTAATCTGGGCTGGGCATGGATCTTACAGACAGCAATTCCATGGCAAACAACTGGTTACTGGAGAGCAGGCTGAGCAGGACAGCTTCCTCAGATTTGTTCTGTTCTGCAAGCTAAAAAAGAAGTGCCTGCTGTCTAATTATGCAAGTTATTTTTAGCTGTTTGCATGCTGTTCTGGTCGTTGTTGTGGAATATTCAGAACAGGAACTCCACTTTTCCTGTCTATCATCCCTTAAAGACTTTCCACAAGTGAAGGTTTTCTCAGTTTGTACCTATTTTTAAAAACTCATCTCAGCAGCTGTCAGAGGTTTATGGGGAGAGAGAGGTGTCTAAACCTCCTGATAGCAAAGGAAGGTGGCTCTGTGCTGATCACTGCCTGGGACTGCTCAGTGATGAATAATGTGGTAATTCCAGGGGCAGGTATGAGCTCTGGAGACTTTTTCATAATATCCTGCCACAGTTTCATTTTGCTTAGTGGTACAAAATGATGCTATCATGAATTATTAGTGCATGTGCAATCACTGCACATCATTGCAGTTATTCAGGTGTTTTTATGCTCATTGCAGAAGAGCTTAGTAAGCACAGCTGTAAATAAAGAAGCAAAACACTGTTTAAGAACGATTTAGGCCACTGGAGAAAATTCTGTGTCCCTCCAAAGCAGTACAGATTCCTTTGGACTTGTTGCAGTGTAGGGAAGTTGCTGACTTTAGCCAGGCAGCCCCAAGGTGGAGCAGAAGGATTGGAAAACTCCACCAACAGATGCAGAAGCTGCTGTTCCAGTTACATGCATGAATGCAGTCTGAGCAGCCTGGGGGACACAGAGGACTCCTAAACACCAAGCTGCAATAAACAGGGAAGCAAAAAGTGTGTGAGTCTCTCTTGCTGCATGGGTGACAACTTTTTGCCAACCTTTGAGCTGTTGTTTGAGCTCTACAGGGAGGAGAGGTTGGGCTTGTCAAGGGCTCTGGTGCCTGGCTCAAGGCTGATGGGAGCTCCTGCCTTCTCTGCTCAGTCTTGGTACATCAATGTCTGCATCTTCAGAAAACTAAAAGTAATTTTTAGTTTGGCCTCCAAAAACAGAGCAGAAAAGGAAAAGAAAGGATATTTTTCTTGTTCTGTGACCATTGTCACACCCTTCTTACAGCCTGACTCCTCGGATTGTCTGTGCATTTGTCTTAACTGTGTGGTTTTTTCCCAGAGGAGGCACTCACTGCTTCCCTCCTAGAGTAGCAAAGCACACAATTTATTTGTAAATCTTTTTCCCCCTACTCTTTTTGTAAAAGTTGTTTCAAAGCAACTTGTAATTTTACCCCCTAAGATTTAATCATTATTTTGTATTTGAAATACATCGGCTTGCTGATAGCAGTCATGTTCTTCCAGGCAGAACTTCCCACGTGACTGTAGAATTTTTGAGAAAATTCCCTAACTGCATTAATAGTTTTTGACATGTTACTTTCACCATATTTCAAATTCTTTGGTGCTGTTCATGTCTTGTTTGGATATATGCAAGGGACTTGTCACACTGATTTCCATATTGCTCTCACTGCACTGATTTAAACCTTCCTGGTATTTAGATGACTTTCCCTTTGTGTTGTATGTAGGAGACATTTGATAGGAGGAAACCTAAGTGGCAAGGTGATGAGTTTGTTACTTGGTGCATTTTTTATAGGAAGGAAATTCCTAATCCCTTTCAGGGTTTTTTGTTTGTTTGTTTTTGTTTTGGTTTTTTTTTTCCTTGACTCTGTTGATTCGCTTAGAAATAATCTTGGAAAAGAAATCAGTGTTGGACTTTGCTGATGGTCCATAACTAGATCTGTACTTCTAGGAGCTGAGCTCCAACTTAGCACTAAACAAGGGACACAGGAATTTCCAAAAGCATTTGACATCCTCAGCTCTATTGGAAATCTGAGCTGGTGCATTTGCAAGTTAAACTTTTAAAATGCTCTATCACTGTTGTCAGCATTTCATTATTCAGTGATGAATTAGCCAAGTAGAAACATTAACTTTTCTCTGGGATGCAAATTATCTGTTGCTATTTTTTCCTACTTATTTTTGAGACATTTTTTATAAAAAAAAGCCCAAAGTGATGATGATGGAAAAACCCAGTTTCTTTCATTATTTTCTCCTTTTCCCTGGATGAATCCTGCTCTGTAATGTTAATGTGAATGGAGCCATTCAAATTTTAATTCTCTAGCTTGGTGCAGCCTTTCAGGGGGACAGTTTTAACTTGACAATGTATTAATTCCTGGGGAAACCATCCAAAAAATATGCTTTGGCTATCATTTCACCCACTCCCATCTTCCACTCTCCATGACAATCACTTTTCTAATGGTACATTTCTAACATTTTGAACAGAAATACCATTATTTATCTAGCAGGCTTTCCTTGCTTGCTGCTCTCTTGGTCGCATAATTAGACATCCCTTTTTTTCTTAGCTTGAAAGTGCCTCCTCAAAAAGCAGATTAGAAAGGAATGGAGTCTCGGAAAGGGAAGAAATGGAAAGTTTTTGACAGTGTTTCTCTGCAGCTTTTTTTTTTTTTTTTCCCCCTAGCAAATATTAAGGGGAGGTGCTGTAGGCTCCCTTCAAGGCAGGGTGATGTGCCTCCTGCTGGGAAAGGAATTTCGTTCCTCACTGGGAGTGCAGAGGTGTCTTTACTTGTGAAAAAGATGTGTAGTAGCAGGGAAAAGACTAATAGCTCAGCCCTTTTTAAAGGGGAAAAAATTAGGTATTTTTTGTCACTTAAAAGAGGAGCTAAGATGCATCTCACCCATAGGTGAGCAGCAGTAAGCAGTCACAGCTCATCCCTTGGGGTATCCAAATTGAACACTGGTTAAGGTTCTTAGCCTTAATTGAGAAAGTAGCTTCAAGTAAAATTAATAATATGACAATTAATTTTACTGGCAACATAAAATCTTCACACAACTCCAGATGTACACACTTAAAAATAATGCTCCCTGCAAATTAAACTAGGTTAGCATTGGCAGTGCAGTTCTCCAGTATTAGATGGCAGCATTCAGAACATTGTAAAGAAATTCCATTCGTTTTCTCTGGTTTTGCTTTGCAATCAATATGAATCAGTGAGAAATATGTTGCTGGAATGTAAAAAGCAAAAGTATAATTTCATATTGATTATTCTAACACAGCCAGACACAAAAGAAAACAGTGCTTCAAATGCTAAAACAGGGAGGAAAGGAAGTTAAAGAGCATGATCAATTTATTGAATTCCAAAAGTCTGTGGCTTGTTTTGAAAAAAAATTCACCATGAATTTCCAGTGATTGGATTAATGAAACTCTTTCTTGATCCTCTCTGCACAGTGCTACAAAAAGGCAGAATTTAGAGTAAAGAGTGCATGGAAAAGCCTGTCCCCCACAAAGACGGGAGACCCCAGTCCTAACTCTGTTAGATTGTCTCAGTAAGAGAAGAGTTAAAGGATAACTGAATTACTCTGTGTAAGAAACTTCTGTACAAACTCTTCCAAAACCTTTTTCCATCAAGATGTACCACCTAGGTCAATAACTCATTTGATTACTCTGTGTTCATGCTCTGGGTTACAAAAAAAGGTTTAAACTCAAGGAACTATCTGGTCTCATCATTCTGTCTCTCCTGATTTCAGCCTTGAAGCATCACTTTGAGTTCTGGGATTTTTTTCAATACTAAGACAAAGTTGATGAGGTCTTTAAAATGGGAGGTATAAAGATACAAATCTGGGTAAATGTGGGGAGTCTTCCCATTTACCCAAACATTAAGATATCTCCCTTCTGTTTTCTTTGCTGAGAATTAGATTCTTCTTTAATGTTGGGGATAGTGCTGTAGAAAGAAGGCAGAGGTGTTGCATCCTGTCTCCCCACTGCTCCTTGGTGCTGACAGGTTGTCATTTTTCACCTTCAGCCAGGGCAAGCTTCAGGATCTTGCATTTTTTATCTTGATATTTTCACCCAAAAAACCAGCAGACTTCTGTTGTCTGAGCCAGGTTTGTGCCTGCCTTGTTTTTATTTGAGAGAGAAGTCTCTGCTGGTGTGGGGAACAAAATGAAAAAGGAGCCTGAGTTCCTCTGTAGCAGACCTGAAATACTGAAAATCCTGTAGGTAGCCTAGGCTTGCTCAAACTGTTGTCACTGTGGTTTTAAGGACATCTGATGGCATTATAATTGCAAATTCTATTTTGGAAATACATTCCATGTGGTAGTAAAGTGCTTTGATGAGGTAGTGTAAATAACAGAGTCAACACACTTGGGATAGAGCAACTCTGGGGATTTAATTTCATAAGAAAGAAATCCTATCCAAAATGTGAGAGTGAATCTGAGGGGCCAGCACTGTGGTAACAGTTATAGCTTGGTGTTGGCAAGGTAAGCTAAAGATTGCAAAATGCATTTGATTTGGCTGCTCTTGGAGATATTCACTGTTAAATTATCTAAGTGATTGTGATCCGGTCTTTTCTTGTCAGAGTGCAGTGTCTAGTTGTTTTTTACCTTTTTTAGGGGAAATACAAAATACAAAAGTAGAAAGAGGTATTTAGAGTTAAAAGATGTTTGCCAGCATATGTCTATGGAAATTGCTGAGAAGAAATGGTGAAAAAGCTTCTCAAACCCAGCACCCTCCTCTTCCAGCCCTGCAGGAGACTCAAAGTTCAAATCTTATCAGTGTGATACAGCTGATGCTCAGAGCGGCTGCATTTCAGGAGGGGCTTCTGGGAGCAGTTGTGAGTGAGATGTAGAATCTGTATATTTTCTTCCTTTTTACAGAATAATTTGCGAAGTTTATTGGTTCTTCTCCAAGTATTGGCTCTGGTTTATGTGTTGGATTGAGGCTGTGCTGGATGTTGACCTGCCCTATATCTTTGTCTTCTCAGCTGTGACTGCAGAAAGTGGCCCTAAGGCACAAGTCCCAGTAATGATCAGAGAAGCCTTGTGTTTGAACTTTCAAATCCTCTCATAATTGGAATTTGTCCCTAATACTGAATGACACTGAAAACACCAGAATGTGCGAAAAAAAATCTTTGCCATTTTGAAATATCATCATCTGCTCTTTGCTGGAATATCATTTAATTCATCAAACTGCTTCATTAATCCAACAGACTCATTCAGAGAGACATTTGATCACATGCATTGAGTCATAATGTCATCCTAACTACTGCTGAAATCATCTGAAAATCTATTCCTGTCACAGAAGCAGTAACAAGACGGTAAATTTGGAATGAAATAGAAAGGTAGATAACAGGATCCATGATTTGTTAATGATGATATTGAACAACTCCCTTACTTTTGATCCACAACAAAATTTTAAAAGACTGCTGTGGGTAGGGTGTCCAAAAGTGACAAGGTGCCAACACAGAGCTCGTGTGCAGGGATAATGATACTGCTTGTAGGGCTCTGAGCAGCCATGCCAGGGAGAAAGCTTTTGGCACAGCTGGCTGTGGTGGAAACCCATCTGCATTTCTCCCTGCACAGCTTTGGCTTTTGTTAGATGAGAGGGAGCAATTGTTCCTGACTGTTGCTTTTCAATATGCTGTGCAGGAATTACGAGTGGCAAACCCAGAGCATGAATCAGTTCAGCCTTTTGGTCCTTCCTCTGGGCCAAGCCAGCTCTGCATTTCAGAGCAGCTGCAGTGCTGTGGAGACAGGACTCAGGGCTGCTTTGTGCCTTGCTTGTGGCACTAATGACAGTGGCAGCACCAGGCTGGCACGTTCTGCTGCTCCATGGCTCTGCCCAGGCTCTGCCTGCCTGTCACCTTGGCTGGGCAAGGATCTGGGGCTGGGACCCTCTGCAGGCCCAGCACACGCTGCTGCTTTGAGGGATGACAGGGAAAACATTTCTAAACCTCAGCTCAGTACCTACTACACAAATGTCTGGGAAAAAAGGCCTGATTTTAGGGTTTTTCTGTGCAGTGTCTTGGGTATGCAAACCTGGGTGTTGATTGCAGATGTGGGTGTGTGGCAAGTATCTCACCTGGTGTTTCACCCCTTCTGCCTCCTGCAGTAAATGTTATTCCTTGCAGGATGATATTTAGCTTTAAGCACAGGAGGCTGCTGCCTAGAGCAGCAAATTCCCTGCAGATGGGCAGGCAGGACCCCACCACCTCTCTCCTCCTGGCAATCCATTACTGTGCCTGCTGCTGCTGGGGAGGGCAGGAGGGCAGCTAAGGGCAAGGTGTTCCCACCCTGCTGGGCCACAAGGGTGGGAGCAATTCCCTGGCACAATACTCCCAGTAAATCCCCTTTTTTGAGAAGGGGAAAGTATCTCCAAACATTTGCTTATGCTTCTCCAAATTCCTGAACTGGCTCTAGCAAGTTAGATATCTGGAACTCATTCCTCTGTCTCAAAAATGAGATTACAATCACCTGTTACAAAAGATGGCTTTCAATTTCAGATGGCCTTAAGCTCCTTATGCCTCTGGGCATGTGCTAACTAATGCCACCATTTAGCAGCCCTGTTTGCAATATATATTTTGTAAATTATTCCTGCCTAGATTTCCCCAAACAAATTTAGTTTGCTGTTTAAATGAGTCTCAGATACAGTCCCAGGCTTTCCTTTCAACAAGCAATTGTCTGAACAAAACATAGTGCTCGTAAATATTTGCTGAAAGCAAACAGCTGGGGCAAAATTCTGGGCTTTAAGTGGCTGAAATGGCTCTGAATATATTTGTTCTTTCCTCATTGTGATTATTCATCACTCTTCATCTTAAAAGGAGAATGAAGCTGAAATTATACACAGTGCTGCTAAGTAAGAAAAACAAGGCTTTGTTAGAGAAACTGGGTGTTACATGGTCAGATGTCTTTAGGTCTGATCCCTTTACTGCTTGTATTTATTTTTTTCACTGAGAAAATAATTTCAGGAAATGCATCTTGCTCATCCTGTGTGCAAGCTTGTGGGATTTTTTTTTCCTAGTATCACTGTCATAACAATTTTCTGACGAGCAAATATCAGAATCCATGGACTTTTGATCTTTTATGTGGAATCTAAGATAAATTGGTACATTATCTCATAGCCCTGTCACTGATGTCAGAATCCAGTAGTTACTAATCACTGAAGGTTGGCTGACATTTACCCTGGAGTTTGCACAGCTATTCAAGTGCTGTATCATCAGAAAGGGGACTTTTGCTGAAGTGACAGCTGCTGTCTGCTGCGTGCAGCTGATCCCATCTCCATTTCCAGCTTATTCTGACCCTGCCTACCACAAGACAGGCATTGCCTGGATAATGCAGTGGGTAAATGTACAGTGAGGGAACATCTGATATTAGGGATTTGACTTTAGCCAGCTGCTTTTATTCCCTGTATGGCAAAGAATAAGATTTGCCTTAATTCGTGAATTTATAAATTGGTCTACCAATTTCTTTTTAAAACACTGTCTGGCTTCTAGAAGGGAGTAGAATATTAACAAGGAGACATGGCTGTGCTATGAACCATCTAGAGTTTCATCAAAACCTCTGTGAAAACAATCACCTAGTGATAAAATTTGGGAACTAAATTGCAGAGGGTATGTTTTGAAAAAATAATTGTATCAATGCCAAGAGAAATTTCCCAAATGTCAAACCTTTCCAGTGTGTAACAGATACAGGTATGGATGTGTGTTGATGAGTTTCCCAGTATGCTGGAGAAGGTGTGAAAATGGACTCTTGACAAACCTTGGGTTTTCAAAGCCATTATTCCCCTTATTCATCCTGCTGTGTTCAGTCTTGGCTGTTTGAAAGAAGCCAGTGCAATCAGAAATACTAAATTGCCAGGATTATAACAAAAGTGAATGAATGCTTTGAGTATTTGTCCAACATAAAACTGTTAAGATATATTTTATTATTATTGCATAATATACCTATGTATAAGCTTCCTGAAATGAGTACTTAAACTAGAATTTTTCTTTCCAATATGAAATAGTCTGAAGAAAATGGCCTGGTAAGGTTAGATAATATATCCTAGTTATAGAACTTATGCCCAGTAGGCTTTATCAAATTATAGTAAATGATGAAGTATAAACTAAAAGAAAACAATTTTGCTTGAGTGATTGGAGCCTATATAAAAGAGGAAAGCAGGAAAGATTACTTTCATAAGATTGGTTTGAAACAACATAAAGCAAGCTAAAGTTTCTGGATTACAAGCACATGGGGAGATCATGGGACCCTGGAAAGCTGAAGATGCAACCTTGTGTGTGTAATGCAGTATTTATAATTAATGTGAAAATGGTTTGCATCCCCTTTACCTGCCCTTGTTATACAAGTAAGATAAAAATAAATTGTGCAGGGCTTAAACTCTTCATTGGCAGGATAAACATTTCTTGGAGCCATTTAAAGCTCCAATCTAAAAGTATATTGTCATGGGGCTTGAGCATAAATCGGCAAAATCTGTTATTGTGATTAAATTATAAGTCTAGAACTGCCTCATAAATAGAATGCCTTGTGGAAGCAGCCAGTAGGAATGAAAATAGTTTGTTTTATATTAAAGATATAATAGATAAGAAGCCACAGATCTCTGGGTAGGGAGCACAGGAGCTAAATCACAGTGATTATTTTTGTATTGGAATACACACCACATGGTTTTATGCAGAGTCCTTGTTTAAGAGCACTCTCCTTGTACAAAAAGGTGAGAATTTTAATATAGTTGTGTGCTACAAATGCTCCAAATAGAGCTTTTTATTAACAGCTGCAAATTGGCAAAATGTGTGCAGTGACCCTGGGAATTAAACTGTGCAAGGACCTGTCCTGTGCATCTCTGGTACCTGCAGTGTCCAAGGGCTGGTCCTTCATCAGCTCACAAACTAAACTTCTGAAGAAGTTTAAATTACTCTTTTGCATCAGAAAAGCTCTGCCTTAAAGATGTTATGGTTATTTGTAATTCTCAAGGATAAACTGTATATCTGATCTTTTGAAATGCTGCTGTGCCTAGTCAGTGATTCCTTGAACTAATTCTGTTGTAATTAATGAAGACAATATCTAATCCCTTTTAACCACACTCCTCAAGCAGGCTCGTATCTTCTATGCCACCAATCCGAATCACCAGACAGATGGAGCCATTCACATTGTCACTTTTTAAGGAGATAAACATAGCCAGAGTCCAGTGGCAAAGTTCCGCATTTTTAATGTTAAAAGTGCCCTTCTGTTGGGGAGCCAGGTGGCAGCAGGAGGGAGATGCACAGGAGTTCCACAGATGGGATGCAAAGGTTCCCAAAAAGGGTGTTCAGCCTTTGCCTGGGTCCTCTGTAACAAAGAACAAAGAGGGAGGAAATTACTGAGCTGCTGCTGTGATCTAATCCTAGAATAGACAGGCTGTACAAGAGCTTCTGTTTTTGAGAAAGATTCCTTTAGTTAATTTTGGGTGCATGCTGGGGTCAGGATTTGGGTTCTTGTCACTTATTTTTTGAAGCATCTGCAGAGAAAAGCAACACGTGCTCCACTGTGCTATTCTGAACTTGCTGGCTTTGCTCTCAGGCTTATGAGCCTGTCACATGAGGCTGCATTCCAAATGGTAAGAATTATTTGGATGAAATAGTACCAGAATGTGTAAGAAAAAAAAAGTGGTATTCTATTTTTAATGTAAAAGGGAAAAAATTACCCGGCAAGATCCAGCAGCATCTGCTGCTTTCAGGTTTTTGCACAGTCACAGGCTCTGGGCTTTGGGGCAGAGAAATGGGCCTCAATGCAATTAGAGGATACTTTTGGGATCTGAAAACCTGGTACTTTCTAGACCTTTCACCTGATGGATTTTGAAGCTCACAGTTTCTAGAGCATTTTTTTCAAATACCTGCCAGCTCCCTGGGCATGCAGCACATTCCTGAAATAACATCCATTCTGGTACTGGGTGCTTCCAACCCTTGTCACGTCTGGCTCATATTTGGGTTATATGGTACAGTGAAAAACTAGAGATTTCTCAGCAATCACTGGCCTGAGAACTCAGTTAAAATGTGGTTGAACATGCTTTGCTTGTTAGATAGAATGTAGGGAACTGCAAGTAGATTTGGTCTTTTGGTAAGGAATTTTGAGAGTATTGCCATTTCAACTTTTATTCTGACTAACAGAGGAGTATGGCTATTTGCCTGTGATTCCCAAGATCAAAAACTCACTGTTGCAGACATTGGTAAAAACATTTGTTAGTTAGCATGGCAGTAAATTTTAAGGATCATTTACTGTGTTTTTTTACTGGTTTTAGAGTATTGCAAGGAATTGACTGAACACAGATGTCTCTGGTTGAGAGATGAAAAATATCAAAGGTCAAATGGTCAGAAGATTTAAGTTTGAAAGTCTCTGAGATTTTTTGGCAAGAGAAATTTCCTCTAAGAATAATAAATGTTGATCTTTTGTCCTGGGTAACCTGACTTAGGTGAGTTCAGAGTTGAATAGAATCATTGTTAGGGCATCTCCTCTGGGACAGCTGGAGGCTCTCCCAGCCACAGGTATGTGCAAATGGCTGCAGTGGAAACAAACCAACATTGCCAGGGTAAGAGATATGGCTATAAATGGTGAGGGAGCAAACAGAATAAAAGGGAAGGAGATCTTTGCTTGGGATGGAAACCACAGCAATCATCTCAGAGGCAGCCTCAGTAACAGCTGTTCCCAGCACTCCTTATCAGCACCAGGGTAATTGTTCAGACAGCTTCAGCAGAGCAGTTGATTTCCAGAGGGAATAACCTTTGCCAAAGCATCAAAAGAAGCCTTGAGTTAGTTTTGAAGGCAAAAAGAAAGTGAAGGGGCAGCTGAATCTCCAGCCCAGCAAGTTCTGAGCCTCACTTGCCGTCAGCTTCTCTGCTAAAGGGACATTGGCACTCCTTGTCCTCTCTCATAATCAGGAACCTCTGGCTTCTGCATCTCTGTCTGGCACAAATTTATGTTTAGAAAGTGCAGAGCAGTCAGTGGGTGTGGGTCATCACAGGCAGGGATTAATGCTCACCTGGTTTTGATGAGCCTTTCTGCTCCTGAACTTTCAGCTTGCACGTGAGTTTTCTGTGTAACCTTTTCTCAGCATCCTTGAGGGCAAGAAACTGGTAAGGAAGGAACTGAGTTTCTCAACTAATCACATCAGTCTCAGTAAAATGTTTCAATAACAGCCCCAAATACTGTAGGACTCCAGATAAAACTTAAATAACTGAGATGAGAGGTTCTGGGAAAGGAATTGCAGTGACAGAGATCAATATGGCAAATTCAGGAACAGTGGCATACTTGGAGCTGTCTAGCCTTAACATATGCAAATATTTTAGGCCACATTTTGCAAGTATTTTAGGTCAAAAAATATTTAAAAGGATGAAAATTAAGGTGTTTAAGTTTTAACATCAGTTAATAATTTCTGACAACAGATATGTCTCTCTTTCTCTGCAAATAGGGAGTATTGTTAGTTATCCACTGTGCTGCTGAATAATGACAAGTGTTATTGCCAATGTGATAAGTAAACTGTATTTTAAACGATAAGGATGTTCTTGTATTTAAAACTTTTTTTTTAATATAATTATGTCCACTTGGAAAGCAGTTCTCAAAACTCTGCTACCAAAATGCAAATGTTCCAGTCATAGAAAAGAGTTACTTCTAAAAAGAGGATAAGTTTGGGAACTCCTTTTATTTGTCACAATTTCTTCAGCAAGCAGAAAAATCTGTGAATAGTAGAAGTGTTCTGTGGGGCCGTGGTGGAGTTTTGGGGGGCTTAGGGGAGCTCTGGGCTTGCAGGACAGCTGGGGCTCCCTCACAGCTGTTTGGAGCCAGAACATCTGGTGAGCGCATCCTTTTCATGTGTGTGCAGTGCCTGCAAAAGGCTCCTGTGCCTGCCTGTGTCTGCTGGGCTCCTCAGGTGTGGAGAATTCTCCTGTGCCAGACGTGGCCAGGGAAGGGGTTTTGATCACAGCCTTTGTGTCCTTGCCTGTGGGAGCAGGGGTTGGTGGAATGTTCATTTCTGCAGGCAGCCAGCACTCCAGAGTGCAGCACCACTGTTCACAGAGCCTCTTGCCATGTTTTATTAAAGCAGCAAGTGGGAAAAGAGCTCTTCTGACAGAAAGGAAAGGTGTTTAATACTGGAGAATACATTTAATATGTTTCCCTTTCATTAAACTGGAATAGAATTCACTCTTTTATTGATGCGAGACACCACATTTTATTAAGAGTAAGGCATTTTATGCATGGGGAGCAGTTCATATTTGGGAAGTTTTGTTTTTATGAAACTTTAATTGCTTCTTGTATAAAAAGTTTTATACAGGGAATAGAAGGATTTGAAAGAAACAGGTCTCTGGAAGGCTGAGACATCACTGATCAGCCAAGGGAAGGCAGGATGAATTTGGGAACAAGCACTGAGCACTTAATAGTAAATATTACATTCTCTTTCTTTGGGGTCAGTCCTGTCCCAGCTGACCTGAGTGGGGCTTTGAGGGTCAGTGCTGGGTCCCAGCTGCCTGTGTTGCCTCACCCTGCACCTGCACCTTGGTGCTGGAAACTGCATGGCCTGAGACACCTTTGGCTGTTAAAAAGCAGCTCACCTGCACCTTTAATGACGAGTTTCTTGGTGTCAGACCTACCGGCAAAACATTTCACTGACCAGACTGTTTATCCTTATGTGGTGTTTCTATAGAGAGGTTGCCTGTAGCAACACCAATAGCAAAAAGCCTTCCAAGGAGTTTACTCTTTGGACCTAACAGAAATGTTCAAGGATTTCAGCAAAAGGTTAGTATTTAATTTTATTGGTGTTTTTATGTGCCAGAACATACTGAACTTGAAATAACCAGCTTTTCTTTTGAATGAGAATTTTGGCCTCATAACAAAATTGGGAAAAAGAAATTCTTCTCAAACAGAAACCAAGAAGAATTACAGACTGCTTTCAATGGGGGTTTTTTGTGTTTTACAGCAGGGAAAAACTTCTTCCCTTTTAGAGGTTCTGTTTATTATTAGGATAATAATGGCTTATCTAAAAATTTCTATCCAGTTGTGTTTTGTCACGCATTCAGGTCCATTTTTGCAAACAGGTACTTGGTACTCATTATTTAGACAAAGACATGTCTTAAGACTTGAGGTGAGTGGCCATTCTCTGGAGAGCAATGCAAAAATATGAAGAACATGCAAAATATGAGCAGGAGAAACAGGTGTCACCAACACCTGACAGAGGAAAACTGAGTGGCTGAAAGCGTGCCTGTGAAAAACACACATGCTGTGCACTGATTGAGTGAGTTTGGAATGGAAACACTGCAGAGCTTTATGTGGATTGATGCTGCGCTTTGCTGTAATTTCCAACACCTCTTTCATCAATTTAATAGCTGGAGCTTTACCTAATATTCTTCTTCAGGAAGAAAAAAACCCAAAATGATAACCAGCACCCGCCCTTGTTTGGTCTTTGCCTGCAGCTGCTTGGGAAAAGAATGAAAAAGCAAGGGGTGACCAGAGGGAGCAGAGACAACCTGGAGGGAAATGTTATAAGCTCAATTAATCCACAAGTGGCATGAGTTTGGCAGTCTGTGATTTCACAGGGCTGGTTTCAAGTACCTAAGGCTGCCCCATGGCTTTGTGCATCTGTCAGGTCTGCTGTGCAATTGAGATCTGAGCAAGGGGCAGTGCAAGGGAGCAGAGCTGGGCAGGCTGTTCAAGGTGTGGGGGTCTGCAGGGAGCACCTGTGTGTGCAGCTGTGGCTTATGGAAACAGATTGCTGAGGGGAAGCTCAGATTTTGGGTGATGCTTAAATCACTGTTTGTACATAGCAGGGTCCAGAGGCTGCAGTTCTGCAGCCGTGGAGAATGAGGGGCAGCAAGCAGCAATCAGATGTAATTGCATGAAAACACAAATAGCAGGTTCTTACTGAGGCTTGGCTCTTCTCTTACACCAGCACACACTGCTGGACTTTGGGAACAAAACACGAGAGGGAGATCTGACACAAAAGAACATTTCTTGTAAGTGTTGACCAACTTAGGGTCAGGAGTGAGATTTATCAGTGTGTAGAGGGACAAACAAGAGGATAACTGTCTGATAAAGCAGCTGGCTGCCATTACAGATGAAACTTCATTAAAAGGTGTAAAGCCAATTACTTCTTCCCCAAGCAGAGCACAAGCATGGCACAGACTGGTGCTCCAGACTGGCACTCCAGAGTCCACAGGGGAAGGGATGATTATGAAGAGATGATGCTGCTGCTTCATCAGTGTCATTCAAATTATGCACCAGAGACACGACACTGCAAAGCCCATAGCTGAGCCATTAGTCCAGTTTCCATACAGTTCTACTCTATAAACATGTATATAAATATATCACTTTGTACACCATCAGAAGACCTGGACTTGGTTCCCTCTCGTGCAATAAATGTACTGTGTGACCTTGGATGAGGGGTGGGCCATGCTTTTTCCACAGCAATCTGTTATTTTTGCACATCCAAATTATCACAGCAAATTCATTTTGTTCTCCTTAATTAATTTTTTAGGAATGCTGATAACCTTCAGCTCCTAATGATTCAGTGGGATTTGTGTGTAATTGGTGCTTCTGGTAGATGAGCTCTGTTAGCTCCAGCTGGGCTCTCAAACATGGCAAACACAGGGGCACTGCAAAAAATCAGTAGCCAGTTTGGAAATGTTCATCCTCAGTGCTCAGTGCACTTCTTCCCAAAAAAACAAAGCTGGGGTAGTAAATCCTTTGACAATGCTTTCAGAGCTGCCATAAATGAGTATTGTTTGTTACTGAAGCATTGTGATGGTTTCTGTGCTCAAAAAGCTGTTGTAACTGGTACATCATTCCCAGGTTTGTTCCCAAATCTCACCTGTGTTCCTTCTCCACACTCCTTGGGATCAGACCTCAGTGGACTGCACTGGGTCATGACAAACATCTTTAGTCTGATGGAAGATCCAAAAGTTTCACTTTTGTTGTAATGTTTAACAAATATTGGTGAGAGAAAAATGGGGTCAAACACAAGGATTTCAGTATTTCCATGCTGGAGCTGCTGGGTGGCAGCTCCTTTGTGAAAGGGTGTGCAGCACTTTGGGATTTCAGGCTCTGACACCTTCCTCAGGGTTCAACAGTGCTGCCCTGTGTTTGTCCTCAATTGTGCTCATAAAATGCTGAACTATTTTCCTTCTGGCATCCAGGAGCCACTAGCTGGGCATTATTTCTAGAGATGACATTTCAGAAAAGGAAGAGCAGATTTTTCACAGCACAGAGTGGTTTGGCATATTCTTCCCACTGTGATTGCGGAAAAAAAAATCACTTTGTAATTCCCACCTGTGTCTCAGTAAAACACAGGCATTTACTGGGATAATGCAGTTGTTCAGAAATTATGCTAAAAGTATCATGAAGAAGGGCTAAGCTTTAATTGAAGTTTTGCTGCTATCTATCACAAGGGAATAGTGGCATAATTAGCTGGCTTGACATGAAATATTCTGTGTATGCACCTAGAGGGGGCACAGGAACAGGGAATGCCATCTACTAATACTCTCATCAGAAAGCAATACTGTTTAACAAAAAGAAGAGTGTCACTTGAGCATAGAAGAATTGCTGGTGCAGGTGAAAAAGACAAAAGAATTCCAGGAAACTTCTGCTGGCTTAGGCAGGAGCTCAGGGGTTGAAGGGCAGCATATCCAAGGCTGGGATGTGTTCAGCCCATTCCTCCCAGCAAAGTTCAGTGTGTGTGGGCAGGAAGCCCTGGGAACAAATTTTTAGTTTTTCCATAGAGAAATGGATGAGCCACCTTGAAATTTTCCCCATCTTCTAATGATGCAAAAACCTTTGTCCTGTATGGTTCTGTCCCTCCTGTTTGAAATACATACAGAAATGCAGGAAGTCCTGCAAAATTTAGATGAAAATATCTGCTAAAAAATGCCAGGGGTGCAATGGAAAGCAATAGCACAACTGGGGAATGCCCATCTGAATGATCATTTTGAGTTTGGTATTGAATATATTGTCTGGCTATGGAAGTGATCGATGGACAAGTATCTTAGACTGACAAGCTGATTTTTGTATTGTTGATTGCTGCTCTCTCCCCTCAGCTGATGCTGTATCCCTTGAATGTTTCTAGGACACAAGGGAAAATAAAAAAGACATTAGCTCCTCTGTTGTTTCCAATTGCTATAATTGATTTTTGAGCAGGATACCTCCACTGGGAAGGGAGCCTTGCTGTTTAAAATGTGAAGTAGTGCCATGCAGGTGTGTCTTACTCTCTGGTCAAGGTGGAATACAGAAGGAGCTGTATTCAAAAAATCACAGTTGTTGGAAAATTAATTATTTTGAGGAACCACTGAACAAGGCTGCCTTTCTCAGCAACACCTGTGAATGCATATGAGATAATGGGTGGATCCCCATAATCAGTATTTCCTGTTGAGCAGCCTTTTGTTGCTGATGACATTGAGATAGTATCATGCTGAGTTATGGTAACAATTAAGAGGTTGTACTGCTGAAGCCTGTTTTCACCAGAGTCCCCTTGGATCAAAGCACTTTTATATCTTTCAGCTTCTGTATCCCAGAAGACTTTGATCATAGGGAAGGGATTTAGTGTGATAAATTTAGCAAAGAATGAAAAATGCTGTAAGATTTCTGAACAGCAAGTAATGACTTTAGCCAGGCTCTTGTGTAATTGGAAGGATTTATCCTGCCTACAGGATACAAAGGCCACAAAATCTTTTATTTTCCTGTTTATAGCCCCTGTCACTGTCTTAAGTCCTGATGTGATGATCTGCTCCTTAAAACAGGAATGTTTATGAAAGTGAAGCTTTTTCTTTCCTTCACCAGGAGCCATTTCCTGCAAGTGTGTAACCAAAGGGGTGGCTGGTGTGATGAAGAGACTGTAGCATGGACACAAAGGGACAACCCCATACAGAAAATCTCACCCCATACAGAAAATCTTCACCTCCATGATCCAATGTTGTCAAAGTCTGACAAAGATTTTTGTTGACACCAGGCAACCCCCAACATCAATGCAGGCTGGCAGATGAATGGATGGAGAGGAACCCTGCCAAAAATAACTTGAAGGGGGATGAGCTGGTAAAGTGTGCTTGCAGCCCAGAAAACCAATCATATCTTGGATTGCATGGAAAGAAGTGTGGCCAGCAGGTTGAGGGAGGTGCCCCATCCCTGGCAGGATCCAAGCCCTGGCTCGGCTGAGCTTTGAGCAACCTGGTCCAGGGAAGGTGTCCCTGCCCATGGCAGAGGGGTTGGAATGAGATGATCCATAAGGTCTCTTCCAATCACTCCATGACTCGATGAAAGCTAAATAAGCTTTGTTTAAGTTTTGGACCAGACTGTCTTCAAAACATGCAATGAACACAACTGAGTTTCTAATTCCTGGTGAAGCTGCAGAAAGTGCCATAGGTGAGCCTGGCAACTCTTGTTGGATGTGAGTGTTGTGTTCTCCTGTGATTTGTGTAAATCTTCTCCCTGAACAATTTTTGCCTCCAGAAATTCACTGTGTTCTGCCTTAGTCTCATTTTTCTTTAAAGAAGTCCAAGGCTGACCTCCTGCCAGGTGCTGCTATTTCAGTTATCAGTCTCACTTCTTGTCCCTTATCCAAGACATTTTCCAGAGTCCTGCCATTCACAATGAAGAAAAAATCAAGAGACAAAGCATTTTCCTTCCTCACTTATCATCCAGGGAACTATGTCTCTGTTAAGTGAAAGTCAGTGACATCTGTATCTTAATTACAGCAGACAGTGGGAGCTGGATATACCCACAAGACTTTATTATAATAGAGGCAGCCTGAAAAGTGGTACCAACAGTCTCATTAGTAACCATGGAAAGAAGGTGTTAATTAGGGAATGTGTGATCCTACCATAAGACCAATTTGGGGCAAAAAACCAGGCAAATGATATGGAGATGAGCTGCCAGTGATATATTATATCAAAATTATTGTGCACATTGCACTGGCATTAATGGTAGTGGCATAGCAGAGTGGGATGCTGGTTGATTCACATTAGTGTCAAGTCAGGCAGTTAAAACCCTAAAAATGAAATGAGGAAGTCTAATTGCCTGTTCAGAATCAAGTAACATGCACTTTATTACCAAATTCCACCATTAACAGCCCAGAAAATCAATTGTGGCTGTCAGGAAAAGGGACAGCTGCATGACAAATGTAAGGGGGGAAGCATCTGGCTGGGATTGGGTACCAGTGATGGTCCTGGTTCAGCAGCACTGCAGGAGCACAGGGCTCAGGAGAGCAGCTGCTCATGCTAAACACAGCTGATCATATGCTGGAGACTCCAGACACAGAAATCATGTGCAGGTTAAGGATAAAGTGCAGCTTCATGCAGTCAGTACTTGACAGAGATTTCCATGGAGATTTGAAGCAGAAAGGAAGCAGCCAAGCTTGGCCTGAGGAGGGTGGAGATCCTGTGACTCAGCTGCAGACAGGCAGAGGTTGGATAATCTTGCCCAAGGAGAGATTTTTCTACTAACTTTCAAATATTTAGAGCTTGACTTAAAAAGTGCCTTTGGAGCATACATCAAACTGTGTTGATGGAACAAACTTTGATTTCTACCCCTGAGAGCTGGGCCTGTGCTTTGAGCCTGTTGATTTACCCCAGGTACTGCACTCAGCTCAGCTCCAAACTCCAGCCAGCTTGATCAGACTGTCTGTAGGTTTTCCAAGAGGAAGGGGGTGTATAGTAAATTATTCTTTTACCCTTCACTAATCTTTGCAGCAGCACATCCTGTGGTGGCTTCTCTGATGCTGTTCAGTTCCAGAGCTCCTACATTGTCAGCCTCTGTGCCAAATGAAGTGCCTCAATCAAGGCAGTGCTATTTCTAATCAGCACAGGCATCCCAGGGTAATTCAGTGATTTCCTTCTGGGCAATATGAAGCCATTAGCAGGTTCATACCATTTTGCTCCTATTTAATTACATCCCAAGGAGAGGACTGAGCTGGCAGGAGAGCTGAAGGCTGAGGTGACCCAGTAAGGACTCCAGGCATGAATGTTTCTTTTTTTAATATTTCATGCAACATCCTTGCAGCAGTGGCAGACAGAAGGGCCCTTGCACACATGCAGTGCTTCTGTCCACAGCCACAGAAATATCCATTGCTGAGGGTATCATACAGAACCATCAAATGGGAATTAGCTTTTGGAGGTCCAGCAGCACTTCCCATGCGAGCTGATTAAGCCAGAGAGAGAGAGAGATGGTGCTGAGACCTCTTTTTATTCTCTTGTGTTTATGTCTATAAATGAAACCCACAGCACTAATGAAGTCCTCTGTGCTCTGAAGGGATATTTTGACTCACCCCCTGTGCACCTTACTGGCCTCTGCTCTGAAGGAGCCTGCAATGATGTCCTGGGGAAGGTGTGATTGTAGGATTCATTGCTGATATCCTGTAGCCTGAGACTTTGGTGATTCTTTTGATCAGTGATGGGCAGACACCAGCGGCTGCAGTCATCTGGTTCCACATTTCATGTGGCTGCACACACCTCTGGATGTGTGTTCACTAGAACACACACACAGGAAATCAGGTAAAAAGTGACAAAACAAGATCCAGAAATTAGCGGTGCTTGATATTTGTCCAGTTAAAGATAATGAGAGAAAGGTAACAAATAGAATTGTAGTCCCAGTTTTTTAAAAAATGCAGGGATAATTTAGACTGTTCTATCTGTTGTACACAGAAGCTTAGGTGACTAAGGGCTCTATAATGTAATTAACATTTTCTACTGATAAGATTCATACTGTTTTTCCTGTCTTATTTTCTTGTGTCTTTTATTTTCGCAGCTTGCTTTCGATCTACCTTTCCAGCAGAGAAAAATAACTACTTGCTGCTAAATTAGCACCCACAGATGGGCAATTTTTATAGGAATTCATTCTCCTGGTCTAATTAATGATGCCTAAATTTCCACTGGTGCCTCCAGTAATCCTTTGACAAAGGATGTCTTCAAAACCTCTGGAAGTTTTAACTTTTCAAGGAGAAAATGAAGTGAAGCTGGAACTATTTAGGATGGGATTAAGAAGGAAGCAGAATTAATAACAAATGTGCTTTGGAATGCCTTTTTGATAAGGGAGTGAATCCTATGCTAGCTTCTATGGAAAGTGTTCTTTACTAGACTGATTCAGATCTCACTGGGATTGATCAGAATATTTCTTTTGATTTCAGTGACCTTTGGGTCTGGTTCAGGGATTAAGTTCTGCCTTGAGTTTGCTTTAAAGGAAAGGAACCATGGCATTTCAACATCACTGTAAGCCACAAGGAGATGGAGGATGTACAGATCAGGATGACAAATTTGCATTATAAAAGGGAACAAAAGGTGAGTCTGGCCAATAACTTAATAAAGAAAAAGCATAAAATGTTGCAATACCTGTAAACAGAAATGTGAACCAAATAGGAATGGGAAACTATTACAGATTCTTGGGTTTGTATGTAGTCCATACTTTGTGTTATTCTGTTTTCTGTTGTCAAGTCCTCCCCTCCTGGTGGTTAAACTGTGCAAACTGGAACCACAGAGGCTGCTTTATTATAGTCACTGCTGTTAAGACCCAAGAATTGAATGGGAGAGAAAAATGTATTGTTTGAGGTTGTTGAAAGGCTCTGTCCACACATCCTTGAGCTCTCTGGCTGTTTTGCTCTCTGGGACATGGGCTTGGATGGCTGAAGGCTGTTGGGGATGTTCCTTTTGCTGAGTGCCTGGGTGGATTCAGTTTTAAGCCTGAGAGCTGAACAGCCTGGGAGGGAGAGTGTGGGAACTGAGAATGATAGTGAGAAAGAAACTTTATCTTGCTCAGCAGGGCAATAGCTCCTGGATCCACTGGTGGAAACAGCAGCAAAGAGCTCCAGGGAGAGGTTAAGGTGGGGGGAGGGACTGGGGAAGATTGTAGACTGAGAAAGGAAACTTGAGTTGGAAAATGAAGGGAACAAGACAGAGTAAACTTACCTGGGGGACATGCACCAGAGCAGAGGTGAAGCATCCTGCATGCTTCTCCCCCGACATTCCACACTGACAATTGTTTAGTGTTATAAAGAGGAGTGTTGAAAAGCACAGAGGGAGACTCAGGTGCACAACTCCCACTCATTTTCATTTACTGGAAATTTGGGAGCTGCCACTGTGGATTTGACAAGGTCTCCCACCATCTTATCAGAAATAACACCTATTACTTTATCTAAAGCCTGCTGAAAGCAGGAGTCTCCCCCACTAATTTCAGAGTGTCTTCTAGTGAGCTTTAATAAAATGTCACTGTGCTGTGGCAAATTATTCAAATGAAGCTGTCAGTCAGGACTCACAGCATCAGTCTGTATTTCATGAGCTGGGTGGGAGACAGATCACCCAGAAAGTCTGAAAGCACAGTTGGCTGAATTAGCTTCTACTATGTAATTATGGTAAACCTGTTGATCAATATTGTGTGCATTTTTAATACCTTCATATTGAGGCTTCTGATCTGCTGATATTAATGCTGATAATAGTTCTGCTTTTCTCTGCAATCAAAGAGTTTAAACTTGAGGTTTCTTTCTTCTTGCCTCTTGCTCCCACAGTTAATTACTCCTTTAGCTTGGTAAAGCAAATGGGGATTCTATTATTTTATTATTTTACTAACTTTGAAAGAAAAGAAAGTAAAAATGTCCACACCAGGAGATGGGCTGATGGAGAGTGGGCTCATGAGGACTCTATTAGTGCAGTCCCTAATAATAAGCCTTCATAAATCCTTTAAATATAGAAGGCTAAAAGAGCAACATTTCACCAATAAGAGCTTATTATTCACCTGTTTCAAGAAAGGAATTAAGCAGTATAATCCTGTGTTCATCCTTCCCCAGAACTTGGTTCCAGTTTTGTGTTTTCCCTGCTTTCCCCTCTGCATTGTGCTGTTTCATCTCAGTTGTGTCAGCACCATCACTCTTGCTCCAGCTCCGGTGCTTGGGCAGGACACACAGCACAGCTGCTCCTCAGGAATCTCTTCCAGCTTTTTGAGGAGCTCTGAGTCTGCCTGCCTGCCATGCCACCCTCAGTGGGGGTGAAAGGGTTTTCAAGGCTATGAATCATCTTCATCAGAATTCAGTTTGAAGACTAATGTATTTGAGGTCAAAAGATGATGTTGAATTCTGTCATGTGCAAGTCAAACTTAAAGATACCTACAGCCAAGGACTTCAGGAGACATTTAAGTAGCTTTCATGGTCATCCAAACATGTAGAAAGCAAATTAATAGATAAAGAGAGAGGTAGGACTCTTCTTTTTGCCTATAGATTCTGATTTACTGAGTCACTGGTTTCACTGCCTGTAGCAGAGTGCAGATCACATCTCCACCTTACAACCTTGGCTGTCCTTACTGTGGTGCAACCCATGCACCTCAATATGAATTGTATTTTACACAGGATTTTAGCTGAAGCTCTGATTGGACCCTGTTTTATGGAAGCCTTCAGTTACCACAGGGGTTATTTTTTTACCAAGTACTGTGCAGGGAGCCCCCAAACCCCCTCAATGTCAAAGGGGAGCAGAGGGTGTGGGAGGATCAGAGCTGTGCTTGGCATAACAAACCACCAGCAATGCCAAAGGGTGCAAAATGTGCAAAACCTGCAGCTGCTCATCAAAAAAGGCAGCTCATAAATCCCTCTTTCCTATTACCTATAGGACTTGCATGGACTGCACAATATATCACATTCATGCAAATGCCAGCCTAGCTTTCCTAATGAATGCAAAGCCTGGTAATCCAATATATGTCAGAATATAGCCACAGACTCATAATCCTCTCTGTCTGCTGTTTGATTCATTCCATTCAGATCCTAATTTGTAGTAAATCTTGTATTTGGAAGCTGCTGTGGCTCATACCATTTGTATCAGGGCCAAACTGGTAACAGGACTCTTAGCTGCTGACAAAACGCTGCAATCAAACCCCTGCATGCAATGGATTCTTCAGAAAAAAGTGGCACAGGTGATTATCTCAGCTACTTTCAGCAGGATTGGAGTCCTATGTTCCTTTTCAAAATGCTCACCAGGATGTACAACTTCTTTTCTGTGAAGAATTTCAGCCCAAATAGTTTGAAAAGATTAAAAATGATGTTTTTTTCCTAATAGAACAAAAGTGTTTAAAAATAGATTGGGAAATGGCACCTTTTACCATTCAAGCAAATTTTTTTTCTATTAAATGAAATTAAAGTTATTCTTAAATTGGTTTAATACACAAATTCTGTTGCCTGAAGTACCACGTTCCTTGGTGCTCATGCAGGGTCATATTTGTTGCACTTGGTGATCTTGAATTAAGGATATCAGTTCAGTTCAACAACAGGTCACCACCACATTAGCTTCAGGTGAAATAACTTAATTTGATTTTCCAAAGCAAGATTTTCTTCATGTTGAAAATGCTTATTTTCTGAAAAGCTGTTCATTCAGTGGAAGCTGAGTGTTTAGTCAAAAACCATTCAAATGTCACCAGAGGAACTGGACCAGATTTACTGGTCCATTATGGCAGTACCACAGCAAAGGCAATGCTTTGATCCCAGTGTGGGTATTGCCAGGCTGGATTTAAAGTAAAGCTTTCTGGATGCTGGGCAAAGTTAAATTGCAGCAGCACAGCTTTGGGGTCCTGCTGAGGAGCAAAGCAAACTGCTCCGTGCTGAGAAGTGACTCAGCAGTGTAGGCACAATCCATCTTGGAGGCTGTGTTTGAAAATGTGGGAATTACCCAAAGGGCCTGAGCTGCCTCAGGCAGGCTTGGAGCAGGCTGGATGCTCTGGTGGTGTTTGGCACCAAATTTCCTCCTGGGGAGATGCTGGCACCTCCCCTGGACACCGTTGGAGTGAGATCTCTGACACAGCTCCCACCAGTATAAAGGGATTAACTGCTCGTGTTCTCCTGCTTCACAGAGGGTTTTAATCACCTAAAGTTAGGGGGGAAAGTGATGCTGCATTATTGAAGCAAATAGCCTAAGTACCTAATGCATAATATAGCAACTTGCTAAAATCTTACACATTTCAGGGTGAGTCATGGCCGATGAGAAATGAAAGAGGATTTGCATTTCACACAGTGACTCATCCTCTGCTAAAATAGCTGACAGCACCTGAAACAAACCAGTGAAGGATCATGTCAAGGCACACAATATTGGTTCATTTGAGCAACTACTTACAATATGTTTGCGCTTCTAACATCAGGAATAGAAAAGTTTATTTTTGGAAATTATTCTCTGAAGGTGACCGAGATGAAAAGTATGATTTTGGAGAAGTGCAGAAAAGGAAATCGCTTCCAAGCTGAAAATGAAATTTATTTTCTTGAATAATGGTTATTGATTTTCTTTTTTTAAACAAAAAACTCCTGTGGGATGAAAAAAGCCCATTGCTGGTAACACACTTGTGGCATAAAAATACTTCACCTAAAATATATTGACATAAAATATTTTACTTAAAATATATTGACATAAAAATTGTATTAAATTTTTTCCACATTTCAGGACTTCCCATTTTCTAAATGTGCTGCCATATTTGTGGAGTTCACATATGTTTGGCTCTGACAACAGAGCTTCATAAAACAAACCTCTAATTTCCTTCCCATCCGAGATAATTCACTTTTTTAAATTCTGGAAAACAAATTGTGCAGCAGTTTCATGTACATCCAAGATGTCAGAAATTCCAAAATGTTGGGTTTTTTCCCCCCTCAAACTATTTGTTATGGGAAGAGTGCAGTACATGTTGTTCCTATTCCATGTTTCACCCTGGACCCTCAGCAGAGCACATTCCAAGGGCAGGCAGGAGCCAGGTGTGCCTGTGCCAGGAGGGAAGCAAGGCTTCAGGGCTCTCTCTTTTCCCATTTGACCCCAGGGGCTGAAATGGGCCCCTTCAAGATGTTCTCCTACAAGTGGGACAGGAGAGATGATCAATTAGTGTCAGTCTGATACTCAGTCATTAGTGCTCCATAGCTGTCACCTTATTTAGCTGTTGTTGGCTGCACTTTTCTGGCTGATGCTTATGAGTTCTGATATGTTTGTTAATGGTAAGTAGGTTAATCCCTCTTCCTGGCTGAAAAACGTGAAGTTAGATGCAAAAGTCCCCAAAGCAAGAAGACTCACTTGGAAAAAATTACAGAAGTGTAAATCAAGAAAGCAATATTGAACTTTAGAAGACAGCTTACAATAATATGACACTTTATTCTGCTGCTGCCTGAGGTTTATATATACTACTGTCACTTTCTTGCTGTTCTCCACCAGTAGTAATTTTCTTTCAATCTAATTTTTATTTCCCAAGGGTTTGCTAAGGTTAAAAGTGCTAGAAAACCAATGACTATTCACTTGCCAAAGGACAATAAATTAAATTAACCACTGTTGGTAGCCAAGTCAGGTTTGAACTATTTATATGTAAATAGGTGCAAAACCCTGATGGCATAGTGCATGATTATTAGCAGCTCATTGCAAACTCCATATTGAAAATTAAATACACTGCAAAAGCAAAGTGTTTCCTTTAAATTCTGCCTGCAAGAAAAACTCCTGAATTCCTGTTTTCATGGTAACTTGTTATTACTGGCCTTCCTATGCATTAGGAACCTACTTATTCAAGGTCAAACTTGATGGGATCTTTTACTAACTTGTTTTATTTTAATTATCTTAATCATCGTAACCACGTAACCATAGTAGTGATTTCCAATTGATGGGGCAGCTTTAAAAAGGGTCCCTTTGCTGCTGTCCAGGAAATGACAGCTGCTGCCAGTGGGATTTAGTGACCACATTGCTGTGCTGAGGTCAAACCTCTTGGTGACCCTTTCCCACATCCAGTTTGGTGGCCAGCTAATAACAATCCATCTGTCAGCATCACGCTGCTGTGACACCTTTTCCTCACAAGATCCCCTGGATTTTAGGTATGGTATAAGTTGGTTTTTCTCTCTGGGATGGCAGCTGGAGCTGGCCCACACCAAGCCTGGCAGCATCAGTGCCCTGGGTGTTCCTGGTGCCCCAGTGCTGCCAGCACAGTCTCCAAGGGTTGGGCACCTCTGCTGGTCTGCTCAGAGCACTCAGGGAGCTCTGCAATCTTCTTCCTTGTTAGTTCTGGCACACATATGTCTGCAAAATTGTTAGAACATGGTATTTTTAAGAGAAAAAAAAACCATGGGTGTCTAGAACTCCCCTCTTTCCCCAGCTAAAGAGATTTACAGAGGTTGTACATTTCTTTCCAGATGGCCAGCACTGCTGTTGTCTAATGCAGAATCTTTCCTGTACATTGACATGGTAAAACTCTCTTGTTTTTTTTCATGTGGGATAAAACTAAGTTTCCATGAGCAAAACTAACAAAAATTGGACATGTTATTTAAAATAAAAGTTTGATGGTTCTGTTGTAATGTGTATTTTAAAAGTATGTTCAAAGATGTGAATACACATTTGAAAAGTGTTTTTTAAAAGATTCATAAGCAGTTACACTGCATTTTTGATCAAACAGATCTGTTTGCTTTACAACTGAGTCATTTTAATGATTGGCATATGCAGCTATGAGAAAATTGTACCTATCAGAACGATCAGAAAAAGTACCAAATATTTAGGAAAAAATACCTCATTATAATCCTACCAGCTTTGAAATGGAACCATTCCAGGACAACCCCAACATCAATAAAAATATCTCATTTAAAGCAGAAGCTGCAGCCATAAAACATTCATTATTCTGTCATTAAAAGACAGTTAAAATGTGCATGTCTGGTGAAAACTCCTGAATTGTTTTGCTCTTTTGAATAGGAAGAGTTTGCTGGGAGCCCTGTGGGCAAACCCATACAGAAATTGTTTAAACATCCTTTCAATATTGTTTAATTATGACTAAGCATGCCCCAAATAGGCAAATGAGACAGAGAAACAGCAGCACAAGCACATCTTTGTGTTCCCCACTGATCCTCTGTGTTATTTAACACAAAACACATGGAGGTTTGTACACATTATAAGGAGTATTGCAGGCAATTCAGGCTTTGCAAAATTTCCTCAGTATATCACAGATCTCTTTATAACACATTCCTTTTCAGGGCATTTGAGAATATTCAGCACCAGCCAGGACCAGCCTCTCTCTCTTGATAATGAAATATGTGTTTCTTTCTACAGCTGTGTAAAAAAAGAGAAGGATTAATTAATGTCTCGATTGAACCTCTGGATCTGTAAGCCTGAGTATTGACCTTTGAATTTGTGCTTAACCTCATTCAATTTTTTTTCTGATTTAAGATTGTTCTTCAGTACTTATCTGGGTTTAATTAGCTTATCCTACAGGTTACTGAATCCTTCCTAAAGGCCATTAACCATCCAGTCCCTGCTTTCATTGGCAAGGGCAGCAGGTTGTGGAGCTGGGAGTGTAGGCTGGGTTTAAACAGGCTTTGAACAGTTTTGGTGCTGGCATTTAGTCTGCTAACAAGTACTTTTCTCTGAAATGTTGCCAGACAAGCTGTCTTTAGTGGCTTGAGGTGTGGCCCACAATTTACTCAATATCGGTAAGTAGTAACAAGTATGACAATGGATTATTTCTGCAAAGTGTTGCTGCTCCTGCAGTGCCTCTGTGAGCAGAGGATTTCCACTCCAGCAGCTGCAGCAGGACAGAGGGCTCAGGGCTCTCATTCCTGATTTGTAGAGGAATATTAACAGAGTATCAGTCCCTGGTAATTCCATCTGTACGAGGCTGCTGCTCTGAGACATTACAGTCTGAGATTACAAGCTCATAGCTGCAGCATCAGAACACCATTGGTGCAAATATAATCACACCTTTCAATAGTCTTAGGGCTGGCTGCATGCACTAAATGACATTTCCATTAAAACCTGTGTCAGTCTGTACACTAATATTTGAAAAAGCCTGTGTGTACACAATAGGAATTGATTTCACATAAAGTCTCCCTCAGTTCAACATACCCCAAAGTTAACACTGAGACACAATGAATATGGGTATAAACCATGTTCTTTAATGTTTTCTGCTTCTATAAACTAGGTGTGTATTCTTTCTTAATTCTGTTTGGGCAAATAACTATATGACTCTCCTAAGAAATTGACTGTGTGAGGTGCTGCTATGATTTTTCCACATAAAATTGATATTTCAGTTAACGTGGAAGTTATGGCTAAACAATTTCTGGGAAAAAAAAAGACCAAAACACCACCCTACTGTGATAAATGAGCAATAAATCTATAAATTTCAGGCATTTCTAATTTATTGATCACAGATGAGTCTAGATGCAACTGAGGTACAATGTCCTGAGAGGGGAATGGTCCTGGGAAGGGTTCTGGCACAGACTCTTCCTCAAATATTTTTCTTTCAAAACACCTTTGGTTTCCCACAGAACATCTCAGTTACAAAGATTTGTGGGTTTTGCTTTTTCCAGAGTGGTACCACGCTGTGCTTTAGTTCTGGTAGGCACAAGTGGGTAGAAAGATTGGTAATAAAGCAATCTGAAATGGAAGCACAAATCTGATGAGCAGGGGCTGAGGGAGCTGGGGGATTTTATCCTGGAGGAAAGGAGAAACTTCTCTCCAGCTCTGTGACAGGAGGCTGGAGCCAGGTGAGGTAAGGCTTTGCTCCCAGGGAACAAGAAATAGGATGAGAGGAAACAGCCTCAAGTTGTGCTGGAGTGGAGTAGATACATGAAAATCGGAGTGGGTGTTAGGGAACAATTCTCCCCCAAAGAATTGCCAAGGACTGGGACAGGCTGCCCAGGGCAGTGCTGGAGTCACCATCCCTGGAGGCATTTAAGGGGACAGGGTTTAGTGGTGGATGTGGCAGTTAATGGTTGATTTGAAGATTTTAGAGCTCTTTTCCAAACTAAATCATTCTGTGCTTCTAAGAGCAACAATTACATTGTTTTAAATGGAATTCTTTATCTTTACCATAATTATCTCTGCTACTGCTGCAGGCCAACAATGGGGCTGCAAAACTTTAAAAAATAGGTTAACAGTTGGGCTGAATGATCTTAAGCCTTTTTCAACCTAGAATGAAATTCTATAATTTCATTTGGTCATTAGTCATAAAGATCTGTCTTTGCGAGGTTCTGTGAAATTCAGTAAACTTCACAGGTAACAGAGGTAGGGATCTCTCTTCTCTTTTGGTAACCATGTAGTTGACAGAATCATATAGATAACAAATCAACCTAGAATGAACGTTTTCCTTTGTTAATATTATACAATTTGTGACCATACAATAGTTTGCAGATTTTTGCCTAAAAAATTCTTTTGAAAGGGAGACAGTAGACTGAAAACTCCCTCAGATGTCTTTAACAAAATGTGTTATTGAAAACCACTTTAAAAAGTACTTGCCAGGCTCTGCATTTCTGTGAATGCATTTCTTGTGTTATTTAACAGAAATCAAGGGACTCTATCCTGGGTGTAGGTGACTGATCTATCACGATTCCTGTTTTCTCTATCATAATATCACACTCTCACAGATTGCAGAGGTTATTCCAGACTCTTTCACCATCTCCTGCAAAAACTTACCTCTAGCATCAGGAAATAATTTACTTAATGGGAGAATAAGTTATTATTCACTTCTCCAAAGGAGCTTTGGGCGATTCTGTGAACAATAAAACTGATCAATGTGAAGCCTATTAATTTGGGTTTTAATTCTACAATATCTTAGAACTCCTCAATATGAACACTTTGCTAGGCAAATAGTCTTTTAAATTTCTTTTAAAATTTTTTGTGAACTACACGCTACGCATTTTCCTTACTCCTTCCACAGACACTGGATAAAACATTTTCACACATGACTGTGGCTGCTCTTGGTGGGATACATTAGTGACAAATCAGAACTTGTAGGGATAACATAGCCAGCAGCAGGGGCTGGAATACCTGCATTAGCTTATAACTCCAAAATGTTTGCAAAGAGCAAACTGAAGCTTGGCTGCCTGCTTTGTTATTGCCATGCTAAATGTGAGTTTAATTTTAGTTATTGACAGTACATCAGATGGTACTTCCTTTTATGTGGAGCTTTAGCAACTTGTTCTGGAAAATGATGCAATTTTCCTGTGGTGGTGTTTTTTTTTTTTTTTTTCTTCTTTTTCAAAAATGAGATGCAGTTGTTCTAACAGCCTCTGGCAATTTGGAGAGGAACATGCAGGTGGAGTTTGCTTTGCACATGTTCCTGCTGTGTGCAGGGGTTGTTTACTGCTCAGCAGAACAAATTGCTGAGTGTCCTTCTGGAGGTCTCGAACACTTTAGCAGAGAAATCAGAAATTATGTTGCAGGGACTGTTGTTTTTCACTACGTGTGAAGTCAAACAAATAGTTTGTGAAGGGTCACTGCCTGCTGTTCCCACAGAACCTTGCAGGAAAATCCCTTCTGGCATTATTTCTACAGAGGTCTGTGTTGTTTGCTACTCAGATCAAGATGAAGGACTTTTCTAAGTGCTTATGTATTTGCTGATAATCAGTCTCCATGATTGAGGTCTGCACACTTTTCTTCCCTTTTATATCTGATTTGGTTGATCTGTTTACTTTGGGGTATTTTTATCTTCCCCTTACTGTTTTGTTTTTCAGATTTATTTATTTTTTTTTCTAATTAAGGAATTCCAGTTCCAGAGTGATTAGAAACAAATAAATTATACCACCCTTCAGAGCCAGAACAGGAGTGATAGCTGGTTCTGCCATTTTACTGGGCTTTATGCAACAAGAGAGACACAATTTGAGGATAGTACTGTCTGCAAGTGTTGAAATATTATGCTTTTACTTTTTTAAACAAGGTAACACCCAAAGTTATTTTGGTTGAACATGGCTAAGAGAAGAAAAAACAATTTTCTCTTTTCTGTCCTTCTATACAGTTATTTTAACTATTTCCTCTTACTTACATCTTCAAATTCCAGTACCCACAACTGCAAATGTAGGCGTTATCCCAGGAACCCAGAGTGTGGGACTGCCACCCTCAGGAGCTGAGTGTGTAAATAGAACATGATGGCACTTTCTGTCAGGTGGTGATTAGGCACAGACACAGTAAATGGCTTTCCTGAGGCTGCAGTGCCAGGGTGACAGATGTCACTTTAGCATGGGATGTTTTACAGCATCCTCTGATCCGGTCTTTCCTTGGATAATGGACACACTGTTGGTGTCAGCCAGGCTGTTATTGCAAAGGAAAGGGAGCTAGGAAGAAAACAATTCAGGAAAACTCTTGTGAGTACAGCTACAGCATGTGTCTGGAGGAGGTTTCAGCCCCAGCCTGAAGAGATTAATCTGTGGGAAGCTCCAAAACCACAGAGAATAAAGGATGATACAGATTCCCCGGCCTGGAGCTGTGCAGTGGTGCTGACCTAATCAGTAACTTCAGTGTGTCTGCTGATCCCTGGTGACAGAAGGGCAGATGATCCATGTGTCATCCCCTGACATCCATAACTCCACTAATAACTGCACTAATAACATCCCTGTTATATTGCAGTGCTGGCCAGGGGGACTGGGGCTCATGCAGGGGTTGGAGCTGGGTTCTGCAGGATCAGCCTCTCACTGCCTGCAAGTGCTCAAAAACAACCTATGGACAAAGTAAACCTGTCACAGGAGAGATCTGAGTCCTGACTTTGAAATAAGCCAGCTGAATTCTGTTATTATGATGTGAAAATCCACTGGGAGTGATCAGACACGAGGTCAACTGCTCTGAAGGGTTTGTTACTGAGTTTAGCCACAGCAGACATCCTGCTGGAAGCTCTCTCAGGTAGGATGAATGTGACAGAAAAGCTTGGATATTGCTTTAGAGGTGACGAATTGAAAGGATTTGTTAGATTTATTTCAGAGGTGAGAGGCCTAGAGTATGAACACAAGATAATAATTAATAAGTGTAAAATAAAGTTAATGTACAGAGGGAAAAACTATGGTGCAACATAATGAGGAAGAGAATGATGAAGCTCTGAGGAACCCGATAATTAAACCCTTGCTGGGGGGGAGATTTAGAGAGCCCCCACATCTTTGTACAGGTGATACAAGTCCTATAATATTTATTGCAATGCTTCAGAAGTAACTATTTTAGGAAGTGCTATTTTTTGCTCTCCTTACACAAGAAACAAACTTCTGCCCCAGACCTCTTCTACTAGACCTGAGAAAGGTGTCAAAGAAGCAGCCATGACAGAGATTTTATTCTTCATTTCCAAGCAGGAGTGTTTATTCTCAGACATTTTCCAGCCCATTTGGATGAAGAACAATCTCTCCAGATGGCCACACTCATTTGTTCAAGGGCTGGAAAGCAAATTCCTGTTCTTGAATGTTCCAGCCATATTGTGGATGTATTAATGAGATTAAAAGTAATGCCTTGTTCAAGTCCTTAATTTCCCTTAAGGGGTTTTTAGAACATAGACCAAGGCCTGGCTTTCCTGCTCAGCTCCTCTCTTTGTTGCTGCCACTGCTGTTACCCTCCCCCTCAAAACAGATGGTGTTGCTTTCCCTCTGTTGAGTCCAATTTGACCATTTTTGTTTATCACACAAACCTCCTGAGGCTTTTATTCAATCTCTAGGGAACTTTAAGCCTGATCTTGCAGTCTTATGCAGTTCATGTATTAAAATTCAGATTAGGAAATGACTACATTTTACTATTTCATTTCATTTCATTTACCATTAAGCTTTAATTTTACTTTTTCCTGTTTTGTTCTGGTTGATACACCTTCCAAACAGGTCCTTCTGCTCTTAAAACTCATTCAAAATCAGGTTATCTTCATTCTCCCCCCAAAAAGAACTACTGGAATCATCATAAAAGTATAGTATTTATGTAAGAATACCATATTTATATCAGTTAATATGAAAATATATTGGCTTGCAAAAAACATATGCTTAACCTTAGGAATATAAATTTATTTCTTTTCTTGCTGAGTTTTCCAAGTGGAACATACTAACTAGCTGCTGGCTCAGTATGAAATATATACATGTGACATTCAGCTTTAGAGCTGGGTGAAACACCTGTAGTAAAAGGCTTATTCATTGCTCTAGGGAATCAAAGAATCAGAAGGAAATAGAAAGATCGTGAAATCTTTTACAAAAAGAAATAACAGGCCCCATTTTTGTGCCTGTATATCTGGCTGAGGAATAAATTCAGTCTCTGCTACAATCTAATATCCTTTATGTATGAATTTATGGGACTCCATATGGAAAATAAAAGGCAGTTACAAATCAACAGGGAAGAATTGTGGGCACAAGAATTTAATGAAAAAGAAATCCTTTTAACTTTTCTTTTGTTGCATCGTTAAATAAACATGAGCAGAGCAGTTGTCTGAAGGAAGATATCCACTCCTAAAGTATTCTTGATGAAATGTTAACAATTCCTTTCCAATAGGAATCTTGAGAAAATTGTATATTACAAAGTTGCCTCTATTGGAGAAATTAGGATGAGCTCTGGGAAAGGAACTGTTGATATAGAAATATCTAGATGGAAAACAGAACAAGTGCAAGAAGTCTGCTACTTCTGTGCACGAAAGAGGCTGAGAAGGTTCACAGACACTTGCACTAAAATTCATATTTAGAAATAGCTTTCTGCTTTTTCTTCATGTGCTTGTCTGTCCAGCTATAATTATCCATCCTCCTTTTTCTCCTATTACATGCTGTATAATGTTTAGCAGCTATTCCAAGAAGCAGCTTATTCCTGTGTGACAAGATTTAATTAAACTTCCACTGAAATAATTAGTGAGGGTATCTCAAAAGGCTTTTTAAAATCAATGCGGTACTGAGAAGCAAATAGAGTTAACACTGTCATCAAAGATCAAAGTCACCAAAGAACGTGACTGAAAATTAAACCCCCAGCAGCAGTGTAATGAAGAACCATACTGAAGCAGTTGTGATTTTCTGCCTCTTGGGTCCTACCTACAAATTGATTTGACATGGAAAATTTCCCTCAGGAAGCTTAAAAATAGTAAATTTCCATTAATTACACAGCAAAGAATGTTCTTTCTATAATTTATAATCCATTAGGAAGTTGGTTTGGGTTTTTTTATTTTATTTTTTGTTGCCTCTTGCTCGCTTTATCTGGGTTTTCTGCTTTGCCAATAAAGATTGGCTGGAGATTGGTTTGGGTGGTTGTGTTTTCTGTTCATTGTGAAGGCACAGAAAAGGAGTGAAGTGCCCAAAGCATGGGGTTCCTTGGGCTCACTAGAAATCCCAGGCTGCAGGCACATCCTTGAGGCTCTCAGATCCCAGGAGTCATTCAAGCAGGACATCCTTATCCCTTCGTGGAGAGCAATTTGCATGATGAACCAAACCCTCCCTGTGCCTGGGGCCTGTGCCAATGTAAATGGAATCAGGGGTTGATTGATTTGTGCAGGAGGTCTGTGAAGGTGCCTTATTCAGCAGCTCAGGGTGCGTTGCAATTCCTGCCCTGCCTTCATCCCTGTGCTGAGCTGCCCTGGCTGGGTGGCTGGGCACAGCTAGGATCTGCAGGGCTGCAGGAACAAATGGGGCACAGTTTGCTCTCCCCTTGCCTGGGCAGGACAGGTTGCTCCAGTGAAGGTGACTCTGCAGAAGGAAATGCTCAAAACTCTTCTCATCTAGTTTGCATTATGGGTAGTTCTTTCTCCTCAGGCATTGACATTTTATGGCTCCCTCTTTTATTTTTAAGCACCATAATACACAGTAAGCTCTGGAGCTGAAGGCTGTACAACACCCCCTAGGCCATAAACCTGGCAAGATTTTAAACTGCCCTTTCTACAAGTGCAAGATTCTTCAGAGCTGCAGTATCAAGTGTGGAAAGCACAAATTTGACAAATGAGGCAAACGCCACAGCCTCAGGTGACAGACAGTGGTTCCTGAGGGAGCCTTTCCCTGCAGGTGGGCAGGGTGCCTGGCTGTCCTGCCCAATCCCTGGGATGCTGCCAGGGAGGGTCAGGGCAAGGCTGGGTCCTCAGCCTGCCTGGCTGACCTGCAGGAGCATCCCCATGCTGGGACCTGCTCCTCCTTCCAGCACCTCATTCCCTTGGTTGTTGTGCCAGCAACTGGGACAGCCACTGAATTTCTATGATGTTTATGACTCAATTCCTCTGATTTACAGTGCCTGATGCTAAGGAGTGCATCCCTGGGTAGAAATGTGATTAAAATATCAAGAGCTCAAAGAGAGAAGGGGTTTAGTGGGTATGTGCTATATGTCACAGGTTTGGCATCTCTTCTGAGCTCTGCTGTGCTTGAGTTGAACTGTGAAAAACTGAATAATTTATTCAGAAAGTTATGCTAACTCAGTATGGCACTGAAACACTGAAGATTGATAAATAATTAATAAAAAACATTTATTCTGCAGCCATGTCCTTGTATGAGTAACTCAAGTCACAAGCCTTACTGAATACACTGAGCACTCAAATGCAGTTTTCTGTGCCTGAAGGATCAGGATTCCTTCAGTGCTTCTGTTCTGCAGAGAAATAATTCCTTTAAAGCCTCCTTAAGAATTTCAACTCAATAATTAAAATCAGGAACAATAAGCTATGTTTCTGATATGTATATAGGTATATAGATATGTGTTTCTCTATCTGTAGGTGTACAAATAAATAGAATTGAGGCCAATCTGTAAGTAGTAGGAGAAAGCTGGGACTAAGTACAGTGCAAGTAGAAGTTTAGGAAGGTAGAAGTTACTGTAATCTAATAATGTTTTTCCCCAGTGACTTAGCACCTTCAGAGCAAGTCAGCGCTGGAAAATGGCTGAAAGGCTGGGTTTGAATTTTAGTTTTGAAGTGGGCATGGAACAGCAAAAACTTCAGCTTAAAAATTAAAGTTGTAGTGACATGTTGTTAATGTGTAGTGTTAAATATTATACTTATTTTGCACATTCTGACAATTTTCTTTGACAAGGACAAACATCTTTTCTAATAAAGGATAGCAAGTGGAAGGCTTGAACCTCTTAAATTGTCATGTATGTCATGATATTCTGGTGATTACATTTTGAGGTGCTCTGTCTTCAATGTATGTACAAGGGTAAATCAAAGCATTGAGTGATGAGATGAGTGTTCAGCACAACTCCCATGCAATACGAGATTGGCAGTGGAGACAAGAATTGGTCATTTTTTGAAGGTAAAAACTTGATCCTGTTCAAAAGCCTTTCCTGCTGAGAATTCTCATCCACATTCTGAAATTTTGTTGTATTCAAGCAAGGGAGGCTGTGGTGTGTTCTCTTTGAGAAATGAGATATACTTTAAAAATAGACATTTTAAATATACCTCTGAACTAATTCTACTTAACATATCTTATATGTCTATGGCACCATAATAAACTATTATTTTAAATAGACTGTCACTTCTTTAGATATTTTTACTTCTGTCCAATTAGAATAATTATTTTATGGTCATTTACAGTCTCATACTTGGGCAGAAAAATAAGCCTGGTTCTTAGCACTTTGTTTTTGTCTAGGTTCTCTGATGAAATGTTTAGTTACAGGGTCTAAAATGGGTCTTCTGACAGTAATAATTCGATAGGATGAGACCACAGAGGAGAGGAGACCTGGTATTTACAGAATAATGAAAATTATATCTGCCTAAGTGATGATGAGAAAAGAAGAGGGTTTAAAGAAAATTTGTTTTCTCATTTCCTAATTTCTAAAAAATTGTGAGAGGATGTGGCAGTCCCCCCTGTAATCACACTTGATTGATATATGGAAAATCACAGTGGAGTGCTCATTCATTACATACATAGAGCAAAACCATTTTCCTAAATGCCCCTTGGATAATTAAATAAATGTCTTTGCCAAAGCAGCCTTTGAATCACGATAATGTCCTGGGAGGCTATCATCACTTCCAGCAACCATAATCACCATCTCAGAGAATGGAAACACACTTAATCAGCAAACCATGCTACCCTGTGAATGAGCAAGGGAGGTGGCCTGCAGGCCTTTTATCAGGCTGGGTGAATAACTTAATGTTTACAGTGAACTTGTCCCTTTAGTGCTGGGAGTTGAGGATTGCTCATGGAGCCAGGGAATGCTGAGGTTTGTGGGTGGCAGCTGCGTGCAGGGCTTGGAGTCAGCTTGGTTTCTCTGGGTGATGCTGCTCAGGAAATGAGTATTCTTCTTTAAGGGTATTCTTAGGGCACTAACAGCACCATGGGGAAGGACTTGAAGTATTGCACCTGTGTTAAAGTGTAAGAGGGCTTTGAATTTGGTGAGCCACAGTGCTGGGCTGGAGCACCCAGGACATCCCATTTGCTGCAGCTGGTTATGCCTGCAAATTTTGGAACATTTGAACCTAAATCTCTGGGTGATTTTCTTTTCTTGTTCTTTATTATTTTCTCTTTCAAGCTGTTGCTCTCAATACTGATTTTGGTACCTGTCAATTTAATTTCTTTGCTGCAAGCACCTTACGTAATAGCTTACCATAGTGTAAATGTAATGATTTGTTACATTTTATACTGCCAGAAGTTTACCTGTCTGGGACCATGAGTCTGTTTGATATTGTTTATTAAACCAGTGTCTTCATGGCATAAAGCAAAGAGGCACTAAAAATGCAAGAGCTCAGTCACAGTGCTCCAGGCAAGAGATAATGGTGCACACATAGTGGGAGGGAAAAGTCTCCCAGGGAATATTGAGGCAGATCAGGTCACTGGAGGCAGAATAAACATTCCAGCTTACAGTGCTTCTGACAGGAACATGCTTGAGATTGTCTCAAATCCACATCTGCTTTGCCAGCTGTTAAGGTGTGGGACACAGAGTGTGGGATGCCTGAAGGCAGAGATGCAAACCAGAACAACCTCTGACCACAATGCAGCAGGATTTGGGATTGTTGCATGAAGTGCTCAGGTTGGGCACGTCACACAGCGTCTGTCTGGGCAGACTGTGGTTGATGAAAGAGCCTGTGCATGTTAGAGATGAGCGAGTTAAGTGTTAAAAAATAGAGATTGAGACAAAGACAAGACATGATCGGTGTATATCTTCTCGCCAAAAGTTAGCTGTAGGGAAAATATAAATCGTGGTGGATAAGTCAGAGACAGAAGGCTGTTGTCAGTCACCTGGTGAGGCTGTTCATAGCACAGCTGCTGCTGAAGAGAGCTCCTTCCCTCTGTGTTCCTCTGGAGCAGATCTTTGCACATGCTCTTGATGGCTGCTCTGTAGAGGTTTCTTCTGAGCCCATCTGCCACTGGCAGAGATGGCTGGAGACTATAGGGGAGATGGCAGCACTGTTTTAGCAAGCAAAACTTAAACCCATTTTATTTTGAATAATAAAATTTATGTCTTTATGACTAATGGAACAAAGAGAAAAACCATTTTTCCACTAATTCAGTCATTCATTTTCTCTCTCCTCCAGCAGCTTTTAGGTCAAGAAGGGAAGATGTCCACAGCTGAAAAGTGAGATTTCTCAATGTTCAGTGACCTGCAAAGGAAGGATCTGTTGGCAAAAGATATATTGCTGTGGGTACTATTTAACAAATAAAATGAAACATGAGTCTTTTGATTTATTTTAAAGAGCTTTAGAAGAGTTCCTAATTCTGGGGAGGTCATCATCACTGAGCTCTTGATCCTGTTGGAACCAGAAGAAGGAAGTTCATCCTAATGACTCTTTTGAGAAGGTTATACTTTGCTACCACCTGGAGACAGGAGCAAGAACAAGGACAAGGGGCATCTGGAGACAGTTGGTGTCTAAAAAAGTAATTTAAAGAAATGAGATACTGGGCTAGCTGTAATACAGAAAAGGAAATGCAGGGTGCCTGGGGGCTGGATGTGAATGGAGTTTGTGTGTATTGGCAGTGCCATGTAAAAGTGGGAGAGAATGTGCACTTTCAGACTTGGAGAGGCAGATGGGATAGGAAGTGAGACTGTAATTGTTATCATGTTGTGGGATGTTTAATGTGTGGATGAATTTTTCATGAATTAGTTTGTCCTTAGCCGTAAACCTTTTAAAAACACTTTTCTTGCTGAGCCCCATTTCCAGTATGCAATGGAAGTTACAAAAAAAAAGCTGAGGGAAAATGCCATGCTGAGCACAGCTAATGTTTGCCTGACAGCAGTGATACACGGCCAGAAAGCTGTGTTCATGCATGAAAATTCTCCTTCTGGCTTTAGTTACTTAAAATAATAAAAAAAAGTTTTTCAAAATAGCCTAAGAAGTCTCTTTTCCCAGCATTCTATGGTGCTTGTGTTGCAGCCTTGCACTGGAGATCCAAATCCATAGAGCAGAGCATGTTATGTGAAATAATTGGAAAATGGAGCTTTGTGAAAATGTCATTTGAAGCAATGTGGAATTGGCTGGTTGCCATCTGTTTGCTTCTAAGTTCTCCAATTGTTTAAATACCACCTTTGTAACAACAGTGCCATTCACTTGACAATTTGTCTTTTTATTCCTGATAATATGCATGCTGGATACAAAAATAGCCATTCTACTTGTGATCATCAAACTTCAGCTGAATTTCAGACAAAGAACTTGGCAGATCTCCAGATAAAATATTACAGAGCAGCTCAAGCAGGCATTAGTATTTGTTGCTTATACACTTTGTGCTTTGAAATCTCTATTGCTTCTGACATGTTCAAAAATAACAAGCTATTGTTCCCCTAAAACACGATTTGAAGCACATTTGAATGGAAGATTGCATTATTTTTGCATGGGGATAAGGCTTGTGGAATAACAAAGGCTAAATGTTATAATGCAGGGGAGTTTTACAGAGCACCCCCCAGCAGTTTGCAGGGTGCTGGTATCACCCCAGCTCGGCTGAGACACTGCCAGGCTGTCCTGTCCACTTTGGGGAGGAAGGATTGGGCTGGCTCATCTGGGCAGAGCTGTGCCTGCACAGGACCCAGCTGTGTGTGTCACTGAGGGTAAAACACTGTGAGGTTCAGAGAGCTGTGCTGTGTTTCCAGAGTGAAACCCTGCCCATTGACTGACTCCATGGAAAAAAATTCTTCCCTCAGTCTCCTCCCAGGCTGTGCTCAGAGGATTGAGCTCTGTTCACATAAATCAATTTGTCTCAAGGCATGTGGTCCTAGTCAAGCACGCTCCTGTCTTGTGGCTTTAATGGAATGAGTTCTGTGTTTGTTACTCAGGTGTTGGAGAGGCTGGAAATCTGGTACTTGGAATTTCAGTCTTTTGCTTTTTTGAGATACCCTTGGTTTCTCTGTCTTTGAGTTGTTACAAATGTAATCCCTGATTTATTATCTCCTTTTCTTGCAGTTAATGAAATTAAAAATATATTCATTTTGAATAAATAGAATGCAGGAAAACTCTCTGGGTAAAGTTTAGCCAAGCTGTGTTGGGTACAGTCATCCTGACTATGAGCCCAGTGAGCAGGACTGCAGTAATAGTCCCAGAACTTCACTACTTGTTTTCCAAAAACTCTGGAATATACTGATTTCTTACTCACTCTGAATGTAATTAGCTGTAAAAAATAAATGTACCTTATTTCTGATCATAAATCCACACTTAAATTATGAGATATTTTAAAGCTGCACATTTGAAGGATTAGAAAGCAGCATTATTTCTTTATCTTTCAGTCACATGCAAACTGTGGCATCCAAGGACTGTCTTTTTGATAAGCTCAATACGGCTTATCTCCCAATAGAAGTATACATTGTTCTTCCCTTTGAATGTATTCTGGGATTCAGATTACTTTCAGCTGTTCCCTTTCTCCCCTTCTTGGTCTCCTACTCAGCTTTGTTTTTAACATGCAGAGAAAATGGTTTGCTTCAAAATATGTATCTTTTCACAATATAAATTCAAGGAGGGGATGGGGAAAGATGTGCATGCTTGGCTGGGCTAATGAGAAAATGACTCAGTCTGTGTGTCTAACATCTCATATCACATAGAGTGGTTGACAAAGAAAAATGGATTTTGCTTTAAATACTCGGAGCTGCCACAATAACTGATCATATTTTGTAGATTACAATGGGCTTAAAGCAGCAATAAACCACGAGCCTCACTGCCTGCTCTTTCAGAAGTTTATAAATACCAAATGCAGCTCAGTAACAAATCCTTGATTTGCATTTATGTAAAACATATTTTGGTGAAATTAAAAACCTTTATTGAAAGAGGAGGGCAGAAATGCACAACTATAACCTTATCACCCCTCCCAGGAGGATATTTCCAAGTCACTGGGATACAGTATGAGCAAGCCACTGCTTCAAATGTCACCCTTGTGTTCACTGAAAATGAGGGGAGAAAAAGCAAAAAAGAATTGGTAGCATTACGTGGAAATTGAAAAAAAGGCAAAAAAATTGAAAAAACCCCTCTTGGTATCAATTTTCAGTGGACATTCTGCTTGTGATTTCAGTGTTCCACTCTTTACAAGCCTTGCACATTTTTATAGTATCTTCAATGTGCATTAAAAAACACAGGTAACTCTTGGCATAGGTAATAATTTTTATGTACTTTTCATTTCCTGTGCAGGAAAGAAGGTGATACAATTATGACTCGAAAATGGGGAGGTCAGGGAAAGACTGGAGGAGAATTTAGGTTAAGGAGGAGAATTTAGGTTGGGATGGTGGCCTTGGTGTCTGACCCAGAACAGTATTTTAACAAGACTCAGCATCCAGCTCTCCATTTCCTTCACTGATGGATCAAAACCAACACCAGGCTGAGCCTACATAAACCAGATCCTTTTTGTTTGGTGTCACGTTCCTATACTGAGTACCCCTTTCTCCTGACCACCTGCAAGCAAAGCTCATTCACTAAGGGTCAGTCATCCTGATGTCCCACAGTCCCTGGAGAGCACCACGGAGTTAAATGCAGGACTTGTGCACAAAAAGAGGGAGAAGTTTCTTCCAGTAAAATCCCCATGGGGTATCAAGAGGTTCAAAATTCCATTTGGGGTATCAAGAGGCTCAGAAACCCTCTGCAGCAGCTGCTCAAAGATATTTTACCATGCAAAAACGCCCCTCCAGTGGGTGTGCACCAGCACCACTGCTCTTCACAGCAGAGGGTGGTTTTTGTCCACGTGGGAACTGCAGTGACAGCCATGGAGTTGTCCCCTGGGACAGCTGAGCCACCCCAGGCTGTGTCAGAGACAACTGGGCAGAGGGGCTGCAGACCTCTTGGAAGGAAAATATTAAGCAATTGGAAAAGTGCATTTTTCACACCTTTAACCTTTCATTGTGGTTGTTTCTTGCCCATCCTGCCTGCCTCACGTGGAGCAGGGATCCAGACAGAGAGCAGGATGTGCTCTCACTGTGCCAGAAGGGGACAAGGGACCTGCCTGTGCTGCTCAGACAGGCAAAGGCAGGGCTGTGGCACCAGCCACGTCCCTGTGAGTGTGGCCACCTTCTGGGCACTCGATAGCTTGGTGACTGAAATGTCATTGCACTCCTTGGTCCTGGGAAGCTGCTTTGCATATAGCTGGATGTCTTTAAATACCATTAACTGAAATTAATTAGGTAGCTGCTCCTTAATTTTTTTGACTGTAATCCCATATCACAAGAGCACCATATTCAATCTGGCAGAAGCTGTTCACAGGAGAGGCCCAGACCTAAATTAGCATCTAATCTAAATTAGCTTTAACCACTTGAAAGTCTGGCTCATCTAGACTGGATTAAAGTCATTAGTGGTGAACTCTGAGAGGGCTGTGCTTTGCCTGTGCTGCAAACATCTCCAGGAAGGTTAAACCTGTGTTTCCTTGGTGCTAATCATCTGTAACTGAATGCTACAGTTTTGCTGATGTAGTTTAGAAAGGCAGGAGTCATGTGGGACTCCTGAAAATCAGGGCAAGAACTGAAATTTCACCTAACTAGGGTTCAGGGAGGATGTGTACTTTTACCAGAGTGAACCCAGGCTCACTGATGGCATCTGTTCAATTGCTGTAATTGGTGAACCATTAGATTAATAGTAAGGTGATAATTTCCATTTAGTAATGGGTGGTTCTGCTGTTAAAATATAAAATATATAGGAGAAATTTTGTTTGGAGAGCATTTTCTCCTTTACTTGTGGTTAAAATTATATAGTGGAACAACTCAGACTTTGTGCACTAATACTTAGATGTAAATACCATTTTTAGGAGCAAAAGAAATCATTCAAATGAACCCTACATCCATTTGTGATTATAGCAGACCATCATTAGAAGATGTGGGGCCAGAACAGATAAACCCTTCATAAACAGAAGTATTCCTCTGAGTGAAATAAGTGTACTGAGGTCAAAAGGTCTACTTTGATATGTAGTGATTATTTGTACAGTTATGGCTTTATGCTTCAGCTTGCAAAAATTTACATTGCTTATGACATATAAAGAACATTGTACTGCTGAAAGAGTTGTTAGTCTGGTGATACTGAGCTCTAAATATGACTTGAAGTAGGGTAGGTTTATTATTTAAATAGCTTTCAGCTGTGAATCCTTGAGATGCCTCAGTGCATGAACTATTGGCATTTTGCCATTTTTCATCATGATCAATGGGCTGATTTGCAAGGCAAGGCTCCTGCATCCCTTCCAGCACATGGCAATGTGTACTGTGCCTTTGGATATGGAAATATGCCTTACAACAGATGGACAAATATTATCACTAGGCAACTGCATGAAGACAAAATAATCCTTCTGCAAAATTGCCCATGGAGCTTTATGCAGTCAGAGAATGCATTTTGTGTGTGTTTGTGTGCTAGGGAAAAACAATTTTTTATTTGGTTTGTTGTTCTGTAACAGGGATGTTTTGGTGGTCTATGCCACTGCTTTGTGGCTGGTGTAAGAAATACCATCGTGATAACTATGAAAAGGTGGTATTTTTTCTTCTCCTTACCTGCATGTTTTTAGTTGTGCCATATCTTCCCGGACAGATTTGCCACAGGTGAAGTGTTTAGAGAAAAAAACTCCAAATGTAGCAACTGGCAGGAGGAAAATTTAGTTTTTTGTCCAGGCTGTTTGCTGCTGTTATGTTTTGTATTGCAGTCACATCAGAGATCCTCTCTCTGAATTCAGGGCTTCCTGTTGCCTGGCATTGTGCAGCCACAGAAAGGTCTGATCACTGCCCTGATGGCTCTCTTGGGTAGATAGATGAGAAACACAAAGGCTTGAAAGAAGGGAAAGCAATGATTTTCATTATACAGGTTAGTAATAACAGCCCAAGAAGAGTGTGATTTAACAAGGTGCCGTTGGAAGCTGGACTGTGCATCCCAGACAGTACCACAGAGCTTTTGTATCCTGTACCAGAGCCTGGAGCAAGATAAACCTCTGCCAGAGCCTGAGTGGGGTACAGAAACACAGTGTTGCTTAGGAACTGGGTTCCTCCTGCTTTCCCTTATTTTTCTAGTCCTTGATAGCACAAAAACTGGTGAGTGGCCTTGGAGAGGAGAATGATGTTACCATTATCTCTGAGGTTTCTCTTACCATCAGTGCTGCCATAGAAATAAGACTTTCCACTTCTGTGATGATTATTTTAATCTCTTTTTGCAGATGTTATGTGTGAATGAGGTATAAATATGATGACTTAAATTTGACAACATAGATAAGTAAATTGCACAGAGGAGAGGTCCTTAAGGCTGCTTTCAGCGGAGGTCCTTAATCCTACCTGATCACAGTAAAAGTGGTGGTGGTGTGAACTAGGCCCAAAGAATCAAGATGGGAACAGGCTTCTCTTTTCAAGATCTCTTAGCAGGAAAAAAGGTAGTGTTGCCTGTAAGAGTTCTGCAATTTGATGTTTAATTCTGCTTTTTTAATATATTCCTATTTTATCAAATGTTGGCCTCATCCAACCAAGGGCTAATTTTCATCCTTTATGTTAAACAACTATTTATATATTTATTCATTTACTGTTGATTCTTACAGGTTTTATGACATTTTACGTGTGTACTGAGACAGCCACAAAACACAACTCACAGAAATTCAGCATGAATTGTGATTAAGCTTTGAGGGATTTAACTCCCCAAAAATTACTCAGGTGTGGTTTGTGGGCTGATTGTACTTCTCAGTCTTTGAGTTTATGAGTTAAATGCTTTTTTGTTTCTCCATTCCCAACTGTTGTAGAAAATGATTGCTATCAGTTTTCTATCACTTTCATTCAAGTGTGGATGTCTTAAGAAGTTCTAATAAATTAGAATTTCTTTTTCTGAAAATTTGGCAGTTCATATTACCATGATGACTAGACCTTGGAACTTTTCCATCTGTCTTCTTTATCATACTTGACTCCTTGCCTTTCACTGTGGCTCTGCTGTAGCTGTTAATCCCTCGGGAATAGCTGATACCTGTGCCCTAAAATCATTGTTCCTGCATGTTCCATCATAGCAGCCTCCTCTCCTCTTCTTGGCTCTTCTTTTGTTCAACAATTTTAAAGCTAAATCTCTCTCTAGTATGTTTAGGAGGGGCAGCACTTTTTTGAACCAGAACTGTTCTCTTTTGTGCACAGTATTTCTGTAGTGTTCTGGTTCAGATTGATTGTATTGTACAGATACTTTCATTTGCCAGATGCGACCCTTATTCCTCTACTCTGTTTAAGTGTTCTTCTTTCTGAAGGCAGAAGTGTCCACAGCCATCCTTAGTGCCTGCAAAAATCCCTGTTGTTTGTTCATAAGCTTTTGAAAATCTCCCTCAAATTATTTGGCCTGATAGAGATGTGCTCACGTCCAGATGCATTTAGAGTTCACTCACCTAATTGAATAAAATTGAGGAAAAATATGTGGGTTGTTATTTTTATTTTTTCCTTTTAGTTTTGCAGGCAGATAATGCCCTTTGAATGTTCCCACCAGGTGAGTGTGTGCTGGCTGTTGAGGCTGTGCAGTCACCAAGCTCTGTGTCCATTCCTGGCTGTCACTGAGCTCAGGCAGGGCTGTGTCACAGCCCCAGGACTGTGTGGCTGCCTCCTCCCTGTGCTGTCCTGACAAAGCCTCCAGGTCAGACCCTGCCTCTGGCATGTGAGTGAGGCTTTTCCACACTGGCAGCAGCTCTGTAGTGACCTGGATCAGTCAGGGGAGGGAACTGAGTAAAAAACATCTCACAAGAGGCAGGGGAGAAGCACAGGGAAGTGTCCTGAATTGGAATATCTTTTAGGAGGAAAAGTCAGAGATGAGAGTAGCCAAATGAGAACAGCAGAGGGCTCCCAGGGCTGGTGTCCTTGGTGGGAGTGAGCAGCTGTGCTGGGCACGTGGAGCATGTGAAGATTTTGGGTAGCTTTGCCTTAGATGAGGAGAAAAGAGCCACGTCTGTAAAGCACTGTGTGTGAGTAGCTGTGCGGCTCCCTGCTGCTCCCAGAGAGGAACAAACTACTGCGGGCAGAGTGGGACAAATGAAAAGGTTTTTGAAATTATGTGGAGCTAAAAATGAGTTAAATTACTCTTCCAATGACGGAAAGGGAAGAGGCAAACACTATTAGAGAGAATGGAGTCAAGAAGGAGGAGAAGGAGCTGTTTCCAGGCACCTGTGGATAATCCTCAGTGCCAATGAATGACAGGTTTGGTTTTCAGAACTCATGGAGCTGGGCTCACTGAGAACAGAGAGAGATTGCAGCTATATTGGAAAACTTCTTTCATAACTGAGAAAGAAGAAGTACCAGGTCACTGATGTCCTTTGTTTCATACACCTCATCTAAGAGCAAAATCTCATAGCAAGAGTAGGAGAGACTTTTAATACACTGTAGGCAGGGAGAATATGTTATAGCAGAGGGATGACATAACAGCTGTGCCAGCAGCAAAGTGCAGAACATGACATTTTTATTACTGCAGCACTGTACACAGCATTGCTGAATTTGGTAAATATGAGAAGTTTGGAAGAGAATAAGTTGGGGTGAACTTTGGTTGGCTTAAAGGACTTGAGTATATTTGTGCTTTTTCATTAGGCTCATCTAAGAGTAGAAAATATTACTGCAAAAGGGAATGCAGTAGTGGTGGTATAAGGGTTAGGGTAATTTTATAATTTTAACATTTAACAATTGTAGTTAATTTCTTTCACATATTAAAATCTGCTATCTTATGTTCCTTCTAAGACTGCTAATCTAGCTTGCCAAATGCAAAAAAGTCTAAACCACCCTAGCCAAACCAAATAGCACTTTTTAAAAATATGTGTATTAGTCATTGAGCTGCATATAAATATATATAAATTGATATTTTCTTAATATAGTTATTTAATGGGAGAAAACTATGAACATTCAGAGTACTTTTCTTTTAAAAATACACAATTTTAAGGAGCAGCAATTACAAGTTTTTCATTCTGTTTTTTTTATGCTAGTATGGACATTTTTAGAGTTACACATGGCTTTTAGAAAGCTCTGTTTGTCATTTCTGAGGACACAGATCAACAACCCAAATTATCTATATTGTTACTCAAGATATCTTTTTTTTGGTTTTGTTCATAATCAGTTGAAAATATCTGATCAAAATAAAAGGCTTTTTTAAATTTTGGCAGATCATTATTTAAAAATAATAGTGAGTTTGATGTGATGAAGTGAGCACGTTATGGACCAGGCAAGGGAAAAAACAAACCAGTGTTGGAAACAAATAATTCAGCATTGTGGTGCCAAGAGGAGCTGTGTTTCTCCACTGACTGCTTCTGAAGCACCTCCAATCCCATCATAAACTGCTAATATCTCTATTTCAGTGGGATTTTAGTGGGCCTTGGGCTCTCTATAACCCCAACTCCAAAATCCTGGAGGTCATCACTGAGTTCCTGGCTTCTCTAAAGGCTCTAAGTGGGACCATCCCTGGCTGCTGCCCACAGGTTCTTCCACCAGCAAGAAAATGAGCTGGGTTAGGACAGGAAGTCATTTCGGTTTGCACTGCAGACACACTGGTGACACATCCACTCCCCGACCTGGCAAACCATTCCTCAGTCACAATCCCAGCCACAGCTCATCTTGCCACCATGTCATATCTCTCAAATAGCAAAATTCTCCAAATTTGTCAGCTAAGGCTGTAAGAAATTGCAATTCTGCTTTAGGGATGAGTAAGCAGAGGCAGAGGTCATGGAGGTGTGAACTAAAACCTGGTGTTTGTGGTCCCAGGTGTGCTGTAGCTGCTCTGTTATACAGAGTCTCTAACTCAGGCTTTGCCTTTTGCACCCATTTAACAGTTATTAACTAAAGCTTCAGAAATACCCTTTCTTTTCTTCCGAACATGTTTTAGGGACAATCTTGATCTATAACATCAGTATTCTGTCCTCTACTCTATACGTTTATAATGAACCTGCTATTGGAGAAATGTCATCTTTCTCGTGGCCTCCAGAATGATCAGACACTGAAACGATGCAGCTGGGTCACTAAAAAATAAATCAACCTGTGTATGTGAGGATGATATCTCGCATAGACAGAAACTTTGCATCTCCTCTGAACTTAATTCACTCCTCTCTGCCTTTCTGGGCTGTGGGCACTGAGATTATTTGGCAGCTGTTTGCCATAGTAATAAATTTGGAAATAATTCAGTGAGCTCTAGTAGGAAGCCAAGGCTTCTGACAATTGCCTGAGGCTTCTGCAATCCTCTGGTGTTACAAATCATCCTGACCTTGCACTGCCACCCTGACTCCAGAGTGCCAGAAAGGAGGAGTGCCCAATGTGCTGTGGTGTGGGAAGAGACATCAACCACTGTCTGTGCCTCCCTCCTTCCTCTGCCACCTAATTGTTTGGGGAATTGGGGGAACCATAAATAAGAGAGATTAAATTCTGCTGCTGAGACAGAAGTGTGGCTTTAAAAAAATCATGAGTTCCAGAAAGTCATGCTCGTGTGCAAGATGGCTGTGTAATTCTGGGACAGATAATCATAATTTGTAGATAATTTAGAGCTTGCAACTGCTTGTAAATCCTGATTTAAGGTGCTGAAGTTGTTCTTTTGGTGTGGCTTTGTATGGGGCTGATGAGTGTTTCCAGGACACCTGTTGTAAAATAATATTGTTTCCATGATAGCTACTGTTCTCACTTATTCCTTTAAGTTCCATTTGAGCAGGCATTGGAATGTTGGATAAATTACAGTAGAATTAGTTTGGCCATTTCCTTTGAAGGAACAAAATGCTATTAAATAGAAAATAAATCACTTCCTTGTACCTCAGCATGTACCTGAGAACACAGGTGCTTGTATCCTTTGGTGGTAAGATTTGGATAAGTACAGAACCAATTTCCTGTCCATTCTGCATCTCAGCATGTAGCTTTGACAGCGACCACCCAATCCCCATATTTAGAATTATTTCTCAAGGTCACTTATTTAAGGGTTAAATTATGTAGTACTTACCTGGGCTATTTAATAATATGCAAATTATTTTTTAAGTCTATAGAATCTTTAGTCATTTTATTTATGCAGAATTTTCACAACAAAGAAAGCATTTCTACTTTCATAGGATGAAGGTTAAAATCTTTGCAGGGTTAACTACATTATTTTTGAGTTGTTCTGGGAAAAAAAAAGATCATTTGTAGTGTGTATTGTTCTTGACACAGATATTTCCTCATTGAAACTCTTCTTGAGACTGGTAGTGATAAAAAGCATTTGTCATCCAATGCATGATCAGTGACATATGTGAAATGAGTTTGTTTATTTATCCGGTAAACATATTCAAAGCTGTACTGCTACAAAACCAATATTTTCTCGCTATTTGCATTTATAGAAGCAATAAAGATCCTGAGATGCAAGTTAGCTAAAATTCTGAGCACATCAAAGGTGTAGAATTGCAAAATTTGCACAAAAACTTTAGTACTAGAATTTCAGTAAACTTGGTAGATGGTCTTTGTGCATTGCGTGGCTCAAAATTACACTTGGCCACATACTGGGTTTATAATATAAAAATTTAGTTCAGATTGATCAAAGCCTTTGTAATTTCTCAGATAAAGTTGGTTTCAACTGCAGGTTTACAAGAAAACCTTTACTCAAAGCACTTTCAGGCATTGTTACTACATTTTTTACAGCCTTTTGCTATAGCCTCTGTTCTTGGGTGCTTGATTGCTCCTGGAGTGAATATTGACTTTCTGCTGAGACAGACATGGCAAGCTGATGTGTTTTGTTTAATGTTTAGAAGCTGCTCAGGCAGCCTGAGGTTCACATCCACCTTGGGACAGGAGGGAGAGAATAGAAAAGCAAGATGGAAAGAAAAGAAAGAATCCAGAAAAAAAAAAAAGCATTTCTAAAAAGAGTTCTTGCTCAATAAATTCAAATCTGGCTCTGAATATAGAAAAGCAGATTTTGAAAAGCTTCTAAATTGTTCCCTGAACTGAGGTCAAGGAAGAAAATAATGCCATTCACAGTAGAACACAGATCAATAAGAAACCCAAATAGGATGGTGCTTTTTATTGCAGTTATGTTTGACAGCGTGAGTCAATGTGGAGAGGCAGACCCTCTCAGTTTAGAAGCCCGAGTTTTTCTGTATAAATAAGAGAGAGGTGTGCTTCCCACAGGCCATTCCTGTCAAGGATAAATGCCTGAAGTTACGCAGCTTCTCTAAGTTACAAGTTTTGTTTGATTGTGCATCTTAGCATGGCAACACACCCTTGAAAACTTGTGACACTTTACTGTTAGTATTACATGCCAAAACCATTTTTTTTTTCCATATGTGGGTTTTTTTCCCAGATGTGGTTAGAGCCTTAGCAGCAGAAGTTACAGTAGCCAGCACAGTTGTATCCCCCTTGGCCCTGATTTACAAAGCCTTTTAAGTCTTTACAAAACCTGTATCTAGAAGTGCAAAGTAATTGTGGTCTAACTTTTGAAATGAGAGAGTTTTTTGCACTCATGAGTCACCGTGTGCAGTTGCTAAGACAACTTTAGAGACACTTTCATTAAGCTCATCCTGCTCTGGATTCAGCTCTTCCTTGACTTCTTCCCTCTCTTCCACTGAACACTGACCTAGGCTGTCTTTCTACCATGTCTCCTTATCTTCTGAGAGATCCTTCCCTCTGTTCAGCCTTTCCCTCCAGTTCATCTTCCCAGTGTGTTACTGTCAGCCACCTATTTGAAAATTTTCCATGTTGCCACCTCCCCATAAGCCCATCACTCTGTCAAATGCCTCAAAATATTTCTGCTGGGAAAAAAATGTGGGACACTTGGCATTAAACACTAAGCTTTCATAAAGCAGTGCTGTTTCTTCATGCCTCAATCTGTTTGGTCTTTTAATTTTTTTTTTCATGTTTTAATTGAAAGTTATTTGGAAGAAGAAAAAGTATTCAATTTTTAGCTTCATCTTATTTTGTAGACTTCCCACCAAACTGTGATATCTGCCATGCCTGGAGGTCTCTCACTTGTTAAAAATTAAGAAGAACTTGCAAGTGTTTGAAAGCAAAAAACTAGTAGCTCAGTTTTTATGTCTCCCTCCTCCAACTGGCCCAGCTTTAATTTCAGGTTATTAAAATTCAATCATAGTAACACTAAATATGGTTAATTCTGTAGGAATTTAGATTAAGCGTTTCGAGCCTGCAGACCAAGTTAGATTAAATAATACTGCCATGTGCTAATAAATTTTTGTCTTCTAGGATTCTACCCACAAAGATATTACATTAGAAAATTGAGGCAGTTGCTAGGGTTTCAAGCATATAAATTTGGAAGTATTCTAACTTTGAAAGATGTCAAAAATAAGCCTGAAATGATTCTCTGTGTTCTATTCTCATCAAATTAATTCAGTTTGAGAAGCTGCATCTGTAGAGTTTCATTAGCATTACTTCCAAACCCAGTTACCACCCCGCTTTCTGGTTCTTGAGTGATGGAGTTATTGAATTCCTCACTGGATGAGGTTATCTGGAACCCTGAGGATAAAATTCTGAGAGAGTTTATTGCTCTGATAGAATTTGTGTGTATTACTTACTATCACAAGACTGTTTCTATGTTATTTATATATATGTTTACGACATCTCATATAAATTTACAAATAAGAACAGGTCACGTATGAAGGGATTTCAGTAGTCACTCTGCTAAAGCTCTATGGGCCTTCAGTATCATTTTAGCAAATTGACTAATAAAATGTTAAATGAGCTGTTTGGTTTTTTGATGGTCTTCAAGGTGACTGAAACTTGGATGCAGTCTGTATTTTGCATAAACCCTTCGTCTTCTTCATCACCTTAGACTGACTCCCCAATGTGTTAATTCTTATTTATGATTTTTGATATAATAAAAACAGCTTGCATAGCAGAGAGAGCCTTAATTGCACATTAAACTGCCTTCTTTGCTGAGCTGAGAGAACTCACTATAAGGCAAATTTGAATTAAAGTAGTGCTGGCCATGCTCAGAATTCATTAGCTGTTTAAAAATCTTAGTACTGTTAGCTAAACTGATGTGGCTTTGAATGCTGATAAGGCTGGAAGCATAAATGCTCTATGTGCAACACTTCTGGGCTGAAGAAAAAATGGCTTAACCTGAACTCTGTCTTTTAAATATGCCTCATTTCAGTGGATTAATGCCTGTAAAGAGAAATGAAGATTTCCCATCCGTATAGAAAAACAAAGCTTTCTTTGCTCATGACAGACTGGTTGTGCAGTGCTCTGCAGCTGCCTCTGGTGTGCCCGGAAAACTGACTCCAGTCTGCTCCCAGTAACTGGGATCTTGCTGGGAGCAAGATCCTGCTGGCCATTAGAAAATCACAGCAGCTTTTAACACTTCCAAGAGCCAAACTTCTCTACTGCTTTACTACTGGATTACGTTACAGGATACCGATGTCCATTTAGAAGCAGTAAAACAGTTTAATAATTCTAGGTTACTTTTTTTTTTTGTCTTAGCTAGACACATGGGCACCATCTAGTACCCTGTAGCACCTCCTTATTGATCTCTATTGCACTGCATGAAATAGGCCAAGCTGTCATTGAAGGCACCTGGGCTGGCTCCTGGAAGATGATGAATCAATAGGTTAAATTTAATTGATGTGGTGTATTATCCTGAATGACTAAACCTGGCTGGGTGCTACAGTGGAAGTGTACCTTTTATCTTTGTTTTCCTGGCTCTTAGGCTATAAAACTCCAGGCTACATCCTTTACTGAGGCTTACTGTACATTTCTGATACCATAGTGCTCTAATATCTTGCTGTATGTCACTGTCATCTGGGCTGCAAGACTAATGCAAGAATTCATCTTGGCTGTGTTGCCCATATATCCTTTGCACAAGGCGAAAATATTTACCAGACTAGAGATAGAAGCAGCAGTGGCTGAGTAATGGGTGTGCAAAATGATCTATGAATGCAGACCTCGATTGACTGGAAATGAAAGACTGTGATAAAAATCCCATTTCTGAAATGTGTGGTTGTGCCAAGGAATGCATTGCCTGCTCTAGGTTTTTATAGAAGTTGTACAGTTTAAGTATTATTTTTTATATACTAACTGGAACATTGAGAAAGTGTACTAGTGGGTTTGGAAAAAACAGTTATTGTAAGGCTATTGCCGAATTACCCAGTCAGACTTCAATGTATGCACTTTACAGTATTCTGTTTCTTATGCCATTCTGGATTAGAAAAGCTTTTAAACAAGGGAGGGAAGGTGTCAAGAAATGGCAGATTTTAGGAAATGAAAAGAAATTTAAAAGTAAAACGTTTGTGTCAAGCTCATGATGTTTGTAGTAAAAGATGTAGTTTTGAGACACTTGCTCTTTAAGCTGGCAACAAAAGAGCTCATGGTAAAAATACTGTTTAGCTCTTAGAAGTGCCTGTTGATATGCTGATGAATAGGTAGTCTAAAAAACATCACACAAGACTTGGACTAAGAATAGCAAACTCTAAATGTGCTTTTTTCTAAAAGTAAATTGGAGTATCCAAAGACCAGAGTATGTACAAACAGAGGCACAGTATCAATTTGATTTTCATCTATCATTTGAACAGTATGGAGGCACCTAAAAGCAGCAGGAGAGCAGCATGGAAACCAGGAGAAAACACAAAGAAAGAGACAAAGGTAGGAGGACTCATGCTACAGCCCTTTGGGTGGGTGAAAGCTCCTGTTTGTCCTGAAAACAGGTTCTGCTCAATGAAGAGCTGCTTGCTTCGTGCAGCACCAGTGGAGCTGCTGAGGATTTGCAGGAATTGTAAAGGGAATGGGGCAGGAGCTCGGGGCTGCCAAGGTCGGGCCAGAGCAATGTGGTGCAAGGAGAGCTCTGTGCGTGTGCAGAGCTGTCCAGGTTAAAAATTCAGAGGAATGCCTTGACTCCTGGCATGCTGTGATAAGTTTGGGAAGGTTTTTAAAGTCTAAGTGAGGGATGTTTTTGGGATAAAAGCTCTTCTTGCCGTGGGTGGTGTTTGGAGACCCTTGGCCCCAGAAAGGAGAGCGGGAGCCCTCTGTGACCCTGTGTGAAAAGGCGAGTGGGCCTCACTGCTGGTTTAAAGAAGTTCCACCCCTTAGGGTTTTTTTTTAAATTTCTGCCAGAAGTTTGGTGCTGCTTTAAGTATGATAAATTATGGAGAAAAGCTTGTATCTATGAATATACACTCTTGTGAAGTGGCCTGGAGCCCTGCAGATCCAGGCTGCTGTGGGCTGGCCTGTGCAGCAAGAGGAGCGAGCGGCTGGGGAATGGCAGCTCCTGCTCCCAAGAAAGGGGAGATTCACTGAGAGTGACCTTTCAGCCTTCAGATGTTTCATGTATGTGCTCTCCTGAGGGGCTGTTATTTAGCTACAGACATCAGAACGTGTTCTCCTGCTGGCTTTGCAGCTCTTACCCATTGACAGGTCAGAGAAATCAACTCAGCTCCTACCCGGCCGTGGCTTTGGAAAGGTCATGCACGCCCCAGCAGAGCCTGTCCCTTGCATCTTAACAACAGTAGGAATCAAATCTTAGCAGTAACTGTGACCAACAGAGCTATAGGAGATACAGCTTAATATTCTATTACAGATTAGAGCTGCTGGGAAAACATCTGAAGTAAAACAAGGAAGGAACAAAAAAATGACAAATAAAAAGCTCTTTAAGGCTGAAGTCTTTCAGCATCCAGTCTGTCAATACAAACCTTCTGGATAATGTGTTGTGGATTTCTGAAGGGAACATATAAGGATTTCACTGAAAAATCACTAAATTAGGGGTTTTTGTTAAAGAAAAAAAGTTCCCCCCCGCAAAAAAAACACCCCACAACTCCAACAAACCCCAAACAAACAATCAGACCACACAAAAGCCCAAGTGAATTTTACAAGAAAATTATTGTTTCTTAGAGGGTATTTTTAATGATAGGAAAGAACACATTCTGTATTATGTGTGTTTATGTGTTTAGTGCAAATGTGGGGTTGTGCCAGAGTACAGGAATTTTAAATGCAGTGCTGTCACCTGGCATGCTGCATTGCCAGCTCTGCTGGTGTGGTTGCAGCAGCTGCCTGTGAAACACCTCTGAAGTGATGGCTTTCCTGCAGCAGAGCAGGCTGGCATTCAGAGGGGAGGGAGAGAAAGAAAGGTAGAGATACACAAGGTGACATTTTGAGATCGTGCATGTGCTATGGTTGGCCAGAACAAAGATTCTGGTATCAATTAAGCAAGGGCATGAATCTCTTGGGGAAAGGGTTGCGTTGTATGTAAGAACTCAGAGTTGCACCTATTTAAGGTTTAGAAGCAAGATAGAGTGTCAGTGGTAGGAAATTAAAAGTTCATTAGCAGCCCTGGAACCTCACTGAGCAGGACATTTCTGTTCTCTGTGGGATATCCAAGCATCTGCTTTGCAATCAGGGAATGGCTTTCCAGTGTAGTAATGGGAGTGGGCACTGCTAAAATTGCTGGGAGTGAGAACAGTACCAGAGATTAGTTTAACTAAAATTCATCAACCATCTGCATTGTGTAAGCCACAGGTACCTCATGCTTCAGGATGGTAAAAATCTGCAGAAGCAACTCTGAGCACATTAGCTAGTTTAGAATCTGTCATGAGTAGGAGTGCTCTTTAAAAAGATTCTTTGCTCCAGCTGGAAAATTTACCTGAAAGGAAGTAAAGCCAAACTAAATGATTTGTGTGTACATTCACAGTCTGGAGAGTTGTGGCTGTGTGTAAAAGAGTTTGTCACATATCCAAGCAATGGATAGGTTATTCTGATTTGCTTGGTTGGATTTGTCTATGGTACATTTTTCCTGCCTTGAAAATCATATTTTAAAGCCACTTCCTAATTCTTGAGAACCTAGTTCATGACTCCTAAAGGTCTGTTTGAACATCCATGAGGCTAGTTACAAGTATAAGCTGCTTCTGAAACTGCTGCTTAGCACTTCTAAAATCCTGTTAAAATGGATAAGCTAAAGCATTCAGAACTGGAAAAATGTTTTAAATTTCACTTTCCTATATTCATTTGTAAAATGAGTATTGGTTTTCATAAAGTTTGCATATATTCAATAGTGCTTTGAAGTTCTCTGTCATATGAACAGATATATGTAGAATGAAGAGAGAAAAGGAGGTTCTCCTGTCTGCTTTGGGATTTGGCTTTAGTTTGATTTATTTGTTTATAACACCCCAAGGCCAGAGAGTGTGAGATGAGGTTCTGCCACCAAGGTTATGCACATTAAACTTGATGCAAGGCAGCAGAAAAGGTTGATAGCAGTGGTGTCTATTGCCAGCCATAAAGGCCTGCTCAGTGTTCTTGCATTACATCTCACTGCCTGTGTTAAAATGCACTTGGTCCCTCACAGTCATTTCTATCTTAATAAAAACGTGCTGCTTTTAAAACTGTGGAAAAATTCGAATGGCAGCTTGGTACTTCTGGTAATAAACTGCTGCTACATTCATCCCATAAAGCAGCTAAAACAGAATTCTGGAGTAGCTTCAGCCAGGGCTCTGCACAGCCCAGCCAGGCTGGCTCTCCTCTCCTCTCCTTGCTGCTGTAGCAGCGCTGAGCCAGAAGCAGGAGCTGTAAACTTTAAAATATGACTTTTCAGCCAGAAAGCCTTTTCTTGCAGCACTGAAAGCTTTTCCTGCATTTCAAGTGAGTGGGAGATTGTTTCCCCAGTCATAAGTCTGCCTCTAAATACTATAGCAACCAAAATTAGGCCATACATCATCCTAATAGTAGCTTTCAAAGAATTCTTTACAGGATCAGTTCAGACCATACAAAGCAGTAAAGTTTTGAGCCCAGTCACTGAGAATAGCACCATCAGGAATGGAAGGGATTTGGGTGGCACGAAACAACACTACAAAACTGCAGGAAGAACATGGGTAGGGATGTAGCTGTTGAGTGTTTGATATGTTGATTTGTGTGATGGAGCTTGGCATTAGGGTACCTTCTCCATGGCTTTTGTCAGAACTGCATTTGCTGTCTCATTGCCTTTCCTGAGGGAATTCATAGCATGATTGGGGTTGGAAGGGGTCTTTCAAGATGGCCAAGCCCATGGAGAGCAAGGTGTATAAATGTAAGGGGTGTCTGTCTGCCCAGCTGGTTACTGTGTGTGTTGGGCTCTTACCAGGGTGCTGCAGACCTGGCTGGCCTTGATGGACTTCAGGGCCTTGTAAAGTGATGTTTACAGCTCCAGGGAGAAATAAAAGTTCTTGCCAAAGCACTGAGGATGTGTAAATACACTTGGTAAGCGTTCTCTGGAAATATTTCTTTACATAAATAGCTGATAGGCAAGTCTGCAGATAGATATGAAGTTAAGGCCAAATTTATCACACCAGCAGTCTTTGCTGGGAGTACTAAATATTGATGTTCATTGTTAGCATGTGCATCACATTATGTGCCATTCATCTCAATATAAATACTGAAGTGTCTGACAAGGCATTACTCACCATGTATAACCTGTCAGAGCATGTCACTGTAAATCATTCATACTGTTGAAACCTCATTAATTAATGGTTAAGGTAAAAAACCCAGGAGATTTTTATTCCTGCATGAGGAGCAAAGTTATGTTTTATTTTACCAGTCAGTGTGTTAATCTAGTGAAGTTCCCTGACTAGTTTTATGTGTTTCTGTCCACATTTACAGTCTTATAATGTTTTCAAAGGTGGATTTTTTCAGAACTTTCATAGTTGAAAAGAATATATTTGATAAAAATTAATGAAATTTTTGTTCTTAAGTCCTTGGGAAAAATCCTTGGTAAAAGCCAATGAAATGCTCATAGATTTTAAGGACTAGTGCAGCCTGGCAAGGAAAATCTTTAAATATTTTAGCCTACAGTGCCACTTACCCTAGATTAATAACCCTAGTGCAAAAAACCCTAGATTTTTGGTCCACAGACAACTTCTCGTTAAATAGTAGAATTTTATATTAAATATCTGGTCAATATCTCTTGGATCCTGCTTACAAGCAGGCTCTTTGGTGCTGCCTGGGTGATGTGAGTTTTCTCTCTGGGGAGCTCAGGTACCAGCACAGGAGGGCAGGGGCAGAGCTGCTGTCCTTCACTTGATTTTAGTCATTTGATACAACTTCTCTTCCTTCTCCAGCTTGGATTTTTGCACACATGAAGCTGAAGTCAATTGGCTATAAAAGGTTATCAAACACTGGCTAATCTATCCAGAATGTATAATTAGAACTTGGAAGGAATCTTGTGGAAGCACTAACAATCCTGGAGAAGATAATTAAAGCTGAAATATGAATATAGTAACAGGCTCCAGGAGGGGGAAAAAAATCAATCACATAATTGCATTAAAAGAAAGATTTTGAACCTTGACTCAGATACCCTTTGTGTTCTGAATTGCACAACCTCCACCTGAATCTGAGTTTTAAAAGATTAACTAGTAGGCGATTTTCCTAGGTAAAAACCAGTGGGTTGTGATTATTATTTTTTTTAAAGAAGGGAAAACTTCTTTCCGATTGAGATGCAGGAACTGGTAAGCCCGCGTGTCACCTCCTTTTTGCAGAGGTGCAGCAGGAGTGGCTTTACAACATCCACAGAGTTCCAGCAGTGTAAATGAGGGCAGAACAAAGCTTTGGTAGGGTAACCATTCCCTTGGCAATGCCCAGCTCCTGCTGCACGAGAGGTGCCATGGCCAGGGCTGTGACAGTCCCTGTGCAGCCCCACACAGGACCTGTGCCAGGGGTGATGGTGTAGGGAGCCAGCTCGGTGACACAGTTTGATCTCAGCTGGGTCTGTCACCTGCACATCCCATTGCCCCATGGGACATCCCTAGGAACAAGCCAAATGTCACTTGCAGATTCTCCAGGGAGTCTGAAGCTAATCATTTTGCTTTGTTTCATTAGCCCAGCTGTAATGTAGCAGAGCTAATGCAGTCATATCCCAGTTAAGGTACCAAGCAGCTTTAGCTGCTTATCTGCCATGGAAAGGACCGCATTCACTTTCGCAATGAAAATTAAATGTGGAAATAATTCCCTTTTCCTTTTTGGAATATTACTGTGCTATTAAATAGGCTTAAGACCATTAAAGAGTAATGACATGAAGTTGCATGCATCATTATTTTAAAGGAGATTGAATGAAAATATACTGTCTATCTGTTCCAGCCCTTGCCTAATCCTCAGTTTAATAAAGATTTGTAAGGGCCATGATGCACAGCCATTTAGTAATGAAGCAGTCTTCAGTTTCTAAAGCAGGAGGTTTAGTATCTACACTATGAATGAAGTAAGCATAAAAGACATCAAAGATCTCGTTTTCTCAGTCTCAGTAATTTCAAAGTTTTTCTATTAGTGTGGTCATACCTAGAAAAATGAAATGCAAAATAATAGTACACTATCAGATTCTTTGCTCTCAGTTACTTACTGTAGCAGCTGGTTACAACTGATTTCTGTAGTTACCTGATGAATTGATTTTGGCTCCACTGGCCTGGTTTGAGCAGACTGGGGCTGGTGCAGCACCCGGTGGCTTCCCTGTTGTACCAGTGTGGAGGTGAAACAAGAAGGCTGAAGGTCAGGTCTGCACTCCTAAATCCCATGTGGTAACTTGGGGTACCGGATCTGCATCTTCAAAGTGTGCCAGCTGAGCTTGGACTCTTAGCTGTGCTTCTGAAAATTGAGCTTTTATAAATATTTGTCACTGCTGAATGAATGACAAGAATAGAGCGTGGGTCATCATCTCTTACCTTTGCTGTGCTTGGCTAAGCTTGGAAGTTGTCTGTGTGTTTGTGGGAATCAAACAGCTTCATTATCCCATGAAAGTTTAAAAAAAAAATTACCCAAAGATACTTCAGTGCAAGGCCTTAATTTTATGGGAAGGAAGCTTGACCTAC
>VWYP01012449.1:474689-514151 GCA_013400435.1 Pycnonotus jocosus | reverse complement strand
AAAAAAAGTGATTGTATGCTGTGACAGCAATTATGTACTTTCAAATATTGTGCTTTTCTTCAAATCTTGGTTATAAATCCAAAATATATAATTAATGGTTCTATCAATAATGCATTTCTAATTTTAAGGTATGAAATAAAATCCCCTTCCTTATTTTTATAGGCTGGCCCTTTAAGAAAAGTCTTTCTTGGCATTGGGTCTTATCATGAGACGCAAAAAAAAGATCAAGAGGCTGAAATATCTGATAAATTGACAGGGAAGTTCCTGCTTGGAGAATGCAATGTGTTTGAAGATTTTACAGATCCCAATTTTCCTTTTACTACAAAGGAAAAAAAGTGCAAGATGAAAGGACCTCGTTGACTGTGCAGACCAATGATGGAATGCAATTTAATCTCTTTCAGTCACCATTTCTGCTCTGAACAGGTTAAAACAGAAACCCATTAATGTTTGATTGCTACATGAAATAAATTGGTGGGCTCAGACTCACTGGGAGCACACCAGCTGCCCATTACATGAGAACTACCCTTACAGGTGACTCTAAATTGATGCTTTTGTGAGCTGTCTCAGCTTGACAGTGAGTGTGAGGCAGACAAGAAGTGAAGGTTGCCTTTATCAAGGGACTATTTCTGTCTCTGTTATGTTTGTTTCATGGATCTCATTATTCTGCACTGATGTTCTAATTCACCATGACATATCTGGGGCAATGTTATCCTACAGGGTCCGGTGCAAAGTGTAACAGTGGGCACCAGGAGGAATTTCCATGGATGCTCATCTGTAAAAGGTGCAACTTCAGTGAGTTGCCATAGTTTGAAAAGCCTTGCTCATGTTGTTCTTGAGGCAGATTGACAAGTGGTTTGGCTTAAGAAAAACATTATAGCCAGTGTAAGGCAAAACCAAAATAGAGAGTGCCCTTTCGTTTTGTTTCTTTGCCCTTTGGCCTTCCTCCTTTCCCTTAAAGTTTAGATGTTATTCAACCCATTTTCCTTTTCCAAAGCCTCTGTTGCATTTAGAACAAGCAGTTTGTCCTTTATATTATCAGCTGGCACTTTTAGCAACACCTTCAGCCATGTAAGCCAGTTATATTTACTAATTTTCCAAGCTCTCAAACTTGCAAAAGTGGCCAGATAGCATTTCTGAAAGTCCATCAACCCCACCCTTCACAAGTTCATGGCAGTTAACATTATTGCAGTCTGTAAAATTAACTTTTTAAGGTTTTCTTAGGTAAACATACACATTTCTCAATGTATGTTGGGAATTTCTTCCCTATTTATCAGGACTTCCAGCAGTAATAAGTACAAAAATGGGTACAAACCCAGAGTTTATAAGTCTTAGTCTTGCAGATTCCTCAACTGCTTTGCATCATTTGTGTTATTGATAAATAACTGCTCAGTTTTACAGGAGGGTGGTACAATGTATCTAAAGATTTTAATCTGATTTTAATCTATTTAAAATAGCACTAAACTGTTATGAGGCAGAACTATGAAATGAAAGTGGCCACACCAATTATCAGCAAAAAAATGGTGGAGGAGCAAAAAGGGCAGAAGAGGAGACAGATTTGCAGGTGGCCCTGGCAAACACTGCACAGCTTCTTCCAGCCCTGCTGGAGAGAATTGTCTGTTCCTCCCTGTGATGGAGCAAAGGTGGCACTGCTGGAGCTTGGCTCTCTGGGCGTTTGCTGCTGCAGTGCAACTTCTCCTGGGGGCTCTTGTTACACAAAAACAGTTCTCCAAGCAAGCACAAGCAAGGCTTAAGTCACTTTTTCTATGTTAGCAAAAACTGTGATGAGACAAAGTGCAGACTCCTGGGAGTCAACCCACCCAAGAATGCTTCCTGTAAAGAGACACAAAGGTGAAATGCTGCAGACATGCTCACTCTTAGAACATCTCGCTTCTAACAGTAAGTGTACAGTTTGGAATCTTGATCACCAGTAGCTCAGGAAGACATGTCTTCAAAGGTGCAAAGCAGAGAGACCAGTGTTCACAGCTGAAGTGCTCTCTAAGAATTTCACTTCCGCTCAATCCATCTCTCAAGCTGAATTTCAACAAAGGCCTCTCTTGGAGGCAAAATGAAAGTAGTCTTTAGCTGAAATTATTTGTGGAAGTGAACACAAGCAAGAATGCAGCTGCTAAGGAAAACAATTTCTTTCTTCTCTCTTACCTAGCAAGAGGATTCTTGCTGAGGTGAACAACTAACTGGATCTGATCAATAAAGCTTTTGCCTACCATGAAAGTAGAAGACTAAACACAAACTGTTTATTGTGTGATTATAAAAGGAAATGGGTGTTGAACTTCTCATTAAGAACTGCTTGGAGAACAGAGCCCCATTGTGCCAGGGCACTGTACAAACAAATACTGCAGGAGACAGTGCCTTCTCTGAAATGTTTATCCTCTCATAGGGAGCCAAGAGGATGGAAATGTGCTTTGAGGGGTTAGTCTTCAAAAACCTAACATGCAGGCGTGTAATCAAACACCCACTGGGTTATTCATTGATTGTTAGTCATTCACAGTTGACTCTCAATGACAAACAAACTTATTTTCATCGGGTCCTTTCATTGGTATTCATAGATGTTGGGCATCTGTGAAAGGGAGATAAATGTGAAAGGCGCACTGTGCTGCAGCCATCCTGCTCTCCCGATGGGATGCAGCAGTGGGATCCTGCCTGCCTGCTGGAGCCTGGCAGCGAGGAACCTCCCAGTCCCGCGGCCAGGGAGCAGCCTCGGCAGCCACTCTGCATTCACATTGTCACCAGGGCACCACTTACTCCTAACATACAAGAGAGAAGTTAATTTTTCAGTTCAAACCTAAAAACGTTTTGCCGTGTTATGATAATGTGATGAATCTGTGCCTCTCTGCTGCCACTCTTGCAAATGACCTTGAGTTTCTGCTCAGTGTGTTCTGGCTGCTCACAGTGGGGCAGGTAAAGGATGTGTTGTGTCTGAGAGCAGGGAAATCCTGCTGGGTGGGATGTGACTCTCCACTTCTCCTGAGCAGGTTTGTGTAGGGCTCCCTTTCTTTTCACAGGACTCTTTCTAAATTCTAATCGAGAGACCTCCCAGCACAGTTAAGATTTGTGAATTGTCAGAGTTAATGAATTCTCACAAAACCTGATGCCTCCTCTTGGAAGCAGACATTCCTGTGTGCCTTCATGCTGCTGGAAAGAGGCAAAAGCTGTTGCAAAATGATGTGAGGAGAAAGGGAACTGCCTGAGCACTGGTAACACCCTCTGTGTCCCACCTTTCCGGCTCTGCTGAGTGCTTTCACAGTGAGACTGAGTTATTCTCTTGACAGAGTTATTTATACACTCTGTGACTCAGCTGTCTTCTGAGGGATGGCAGCTTGCCTGCCTGAGAAACAAACTTTGTGCTGCTGCTTGTATTGTTTTTTCCTTAAAATATGCATTCCATGATGCTAGATCAGTGATGGAAGTACTATAAGCACCAAAACTGTGATGAAAAAAAAGTGGAAATTGTTTTATGTTAATCATAAACTGAAAAGGTGGTCAAGAGTGTTTTGCTGTTTGTGTTTTCCCTCCTTGTGTCAATAACAAAAGACCTTCGGCTACAGGAGGATTCAAAAATAGGGAGTCAGTGTTTCCTCTTGAGCCTGAACTTCATTTTACATCTGCAGAGTTTTTGTCTTGGTACAGTGATTTCAGTGGGTGCTGTAAAATAGTTCCTAATTTATAATAATGATGAAAAATCAGGATCAGTTCTTCCTTTGTTGCCATGCATTATGAAAATATTTTCTTTTGTATGAGGCACAGGCAGAGCTTCATGAGATGTTCCTTGGATTTTTGCATGGGCTGTTTGCTTGAGTGGGCAAAATTTAATCTGGGAAGAATATTCCCATTGTTTTTGGGAAAGCTCAGTTTGTAAGTCTTTGTATTACATGACTTCATCGTGAGTTTTGTGATGTTATTTTGCTGTGTGTTTTCATCCATTTGATTGCAGTAAGATTGTTTTTGTATTTTGGTTATTTTTGGGGGGGTGAGGATGACAGTATTATTCCCCATATCCTATGGTCTTTTTTCTATTCTGTAACAGTAATTTTGTATTTCCTTGAGGCAATGAGCCATTCCGCTGGTGGGACATAATCTTTTTTTCTTTGCAGTGAATTATGTGTATGAAAAGCAGAGTATGTGGATTGGGTTTTAACCTTCATTGCTGTTGGTTTTCACCTTTTTCAATCTTCTTTTCACACTGTCTTTTTAACCTAGTTTCTAGTGATTTTGTGGTGTTGCCTTTGTTTTTGCTGCAAGATAATGGAAGCTTAGCTCTGTCAGATGTTTGCATGCCTGCTCCTTTAATCCAAGTAAATTCATCTTCATGAATTCAAAATCATCTTTATTCATATTGTCCCTGTTGTTAATTTAAAACAAATCCCTTACCAATGTAGCAGTGCATTCAAATAAGAGTTCAGAATACTTAAAGCCTGATTATTTTGGTGTTACAGTGCGCTCATATAGCAATGCTTGGAGCCCCTTGGCTATAATACCTGGTTTTGGGAGGGAAAATCGTGGTGGGTGCAGAGGATGTGCTCACCTTTGATCTTCAGCTCAATTTTTTTTAAAGTAGATCCCTTGTTGAGAAGGAGTTAATTGCTGGCCAAGGATGCTCTTTTAGCTCTCTTCAAGTTTCTGCCTAGCACGGGTCTGTTGCAGGTTCTTTGTGCTGTCTGGATCCAAATTATCTCCCATTTAATGAAAGTAGAATGTGTAGGAGAGGAAATCCTGTGCAGAGGAGGACAGATACTGATCACCCACGCGTGAATGATGGCCTTGTGTCCTAAAGGGGGGACTCTCTCAACCTTTATTTTACCTTAGAACTGGGAAAATGCTGCTACTTTAATCAGGTTTCCTCTACTGCACAGGAAATGCTGAGAAACATGAGAAACATGTTTCTCTCTTTTCTGGATTTGGTGTACTGATTGTGCCTCATGTCCTTGAGAAAGACATTTACTCCTCACGGTGACAGTGTGGGTGGCTGTGGGTGGCTGCAAACAATACCTAAAGACAAGAAAATCAGAAGGGACATTTCACTTGGGCTGGATTAAAGTGGAAAAGCCAGGCTAATTCTAATGTTTCACGGGTGGAAAGGCACAAAATATTAGACAAGCTGTAAGCTCAATGTGATTTCAGTTACACAGACACTAATGTCAAATAAGCAATTATACAGAAGTCAAATTTCTCCTGTAAATTTGTAACACAGTAGAACATTATGCCTAATTGTGTTACATATTGTTTTAAGGATGAAACTCATATTCCAGGCTCCATTAGCTTTCAGAATCCTTGAAATATATCTGTTGAACACATCCTAAAAAGTTAGAGACAAGATTATTATTGATTTTTATTCACAGCAAGAGATTTAGTGGAGAATTGATGCTGCAGTTTCAGTTCTATTTCTTTAAATACCTGTTGTCTTAAATTTTGATATCTCTATTCTCCAAATCCTTGCTTTCCACCAGTCATGATTCTGGGTACAGTTTTTGACCCAGTTAACAGTGACTCAGCCATTGCTACTCCTGGGTTCCAGCTCTGCCCTGCTGCCAGAGGTTACAGCCTGGGCAGCAGAGATGCTGGAGGCAAATCTCTGATTCTCTGTTGCCCCTACAATTCACAGTCTGACATGTTAATGGCAGTTTAAATATCCTAGGCCATGAACTGGAGTGACTGAGGAAAGGGCCCATGGGATAGTGATCTGAATGTGAAAGTAGCTTAAAATCCATTTAGTCACCTGGAATCCCATTATCCCTTTTTCTCCTGGCAACTTCAGACCAAACCCTGAGCTTGTTCCCTCTTTATCTGCACTAAATGTCCACTGTTTGTACACACATAATGATTATTATCTAGAGTCAGAAAGTTGCCTTGGGGATGTGTCTGTCTCAGAGGTGTTGTGAAAGAGATGACCCTTGGAAAAGGCTCTAAAGATCAGCTGATCATCTGATACCAGATTACATATAAGGTTATTATTCTTCTGTATCATGAGAAGCTGCTCAGGTGTGTGGTCTCAACTTTCTTAAGGCTCAGGCTGGAAAGTTTTTTGTACTGTTTGGAGATGGGGGTGGTGGCTCTGTCTCCCAGTGTGCATTGTCCTTAATGTAATTGCATTTCTATCAGACATGTAAATTTTAAACTAGGAAAAGTCTTATTTCTAGGTAGTGTTAAATGCAGATAGTGCTGCTCTGAATCAATAGAATTAATCAATTCTTTCTGTCTGTTACTTTCTCTAACTTCTGTTCATCTGAATAGTTTTGTTTTGCTAACACACTGTGCCAATTTAGGTTTGTGGTTCTGGGTCAGAAATGGGGCTCCCTCTGTTTTCACCAGCTCTTCAGCTTTTGAAAACTAAAAGCCTTTGATATTGCTCTCTTTTTAACCCTATTCCTTAATAAGAATAATTCAATATAAATTGCTGGCAAAATAACGTTCTGAAATGTGGTTCAGAAGCAGAAATTCAATTCTGAATGTCAAAGTACTGATAGGAACACCAGTAGATTCAGAGTAGAAAAATTACTAATCCTATTTCAATGCAGAATTATGGTTTAATGAGAGACATTCCACAAATAATAGAAAAGAAATTAATATAAAAGTAATAGAAGACTAGTATTCCTGCTTGCCTTTACAGAGATATATACCTGCTTTTCAAACAAAGCCATGACCAACCTATGGAAGCTATTATACAGCTAGAATAATAGAGGACAAATTGTCTGATCCTCATGGATTGATGTATTTATTGCTCTGAAGCCTTGCCCTGCCCCCATTACAGTCCAGCATGGCAGGTGATAATGGGAGATACATGGTAAAATAATGTTTTTGTGTGCTTTATGATATTCAGAATTTCTGTGTTGTTGTAATACTGATCTTGTTGATCCATGCTGTGGGTACTGACCTGATATTTTTCATTCTCTGTCTCAATCACACTGTAAATGGTGGAAGCACAGTAATTTTCAGGAATGGATATGATTCAATAGCAGCAAAAGCATGTTTTCCATTTGCTCTGTGATGAAAAGCTGTATAAGAATCTCTCTGTAACAGGCTACTGACCCTTATAAAATGCTTTTGTACAAGTATACTCATTATCAGCCACTGTCAAAGAAACAAATTATTTCTTTCCTCTCGAGGTGAAGTGCTCTGAATGACAAGCATAGGAGAAATAATACAGTAATTTGCTGATTTAAGGTGTGGGAAGTTGATTCACAGTTTACAGAAACAGCAGTGATTGTCAGTCCACCAAGAAAGGATTTTTTGACTTCAGATAAAAGGATGCTTTTGACGTATTTTGCACTAGAGTTCATTAAATAGAGGTACAGGATGAACACCTAATTTGTGTTGTTGAAAGCTGGTGTTTGCACATACAGCTGTAATATTTGAAATGCCTCTTTATTGTAAAGACAAATTTACAGATCCTGCTGTGGCCACCATCCTGTGATGGTAACAACTGCTGACAAGATTACACCAAACTACTGAATGCTTCCCCTTTGCTTGCATTGCTTTCTGCAAAAGTATTACATGTATTCTGCACAGGCCACATTGACTCATAGAATTAATCTCTTTTGTCTCCTTTATTAGTATTTTCACCTTTTCAGACAGCATTTGGAATTCTCCTGGAAGCTCATTTTCAAAGTGCAATTCTTGTAGGAGCTGCGTTTGTAGAGTTACCATAAGACTGGGAGATTTTGACTCATCCTTCAACCTCCTGCTCTGCACAGGGTACAGGGTAATGAGAGAATGGATCTGGAGGGAAAGGGAGACTGAGAAGAAACAAATATTCTTTGCTGTGTGGCAGCTCTCTGACTTAGCTGCTGGGCTTGCAGGAAGATGTAAGGAGTGCTGGGTTTCTGCAGCCACAAAGCACAGCTTTTGGAAATGTCAGGTGCTTGCTCCTGGCCCCTGCTGAGCACCAACCATGGCAGGCAGGCAGCCCCTGGAACTGGCTTCCCTTTGAGTCCCAGCTGAAGCAGACACTGTGAGCATCCCTCCCAGGCACAGCACTGAATGCACACAACTGGAGGTCTGTGTTTCTAGAGGAAGTGAGGACTTGATAGAAAACATTTGCTCTGTTTCAGATGCTGCAAAGAACTCACATCTTAAAACTGCCCTTAAGGAAAGGTATAAGTCAATATTATTTCAGGCAGAATAAAAGGTAGAGTGTGTTAATAGAATAACAATGACAGAAGAACTGAAAGGCTGCCTTATTGCCTGAGATGACTTTGTTGCAGCAAGGCAGGACTAGCATTGGATCAAATCACGAACTTCTTGTTTTGGAAGGAGGTCTCTGTGCCCATGTGCTCGTGTGTGGGCACCTCACCTGTCCAGTCCCACAGCTGGTGGCCACGCTGGCCAGCTGAGCTGTGCAGCTCCTGTGTCCCCCAACAGTGAGTATTTCCTTCTTGCAGCTAAGTGGGGAGTTGCTGGAGATTGAGAGAGGATAAATATTCACGTAAATCTTAACTAAAAATTCCAATAGTTACTGCAACCAAAAAAAACCCTTTTTCTTTTATGCTACTTCTTAGGTATTTGTTATGTTGCTGTGACAAGATCACAAACTCATGTTACAACATAAATCATACCCATCCATGGACTGTCTTCTGATGGGTGCTTCCCTGCCTCCTGTCCCTGCCCAGAGCTGCCTGTGAGGATGCTGTGACAGCCAGCACTGACCTCCAGCCCTGCTCTCCCAGGGAGTGCTGGGTCCTGCAGAGCAGGAGTGGTGTTGCTGCACAGGAAAATGGGCTTTGGAGGCAATAGAGACACAGGCTGAGTTTGCAGAATTGGAAGAGGCAGTGTCAGTGCTGGCTGGTGACTGCCCTGAGAAATCAGGAATTTCAAGGCAGCTTTGGGACCTCTTTCTGTCCTAGGGTCTCTGAGTTCTTATTGTGACTTACTGAGATCTGTTATTTGTGCACTTCACAGGGTTGCTATGGAATTTATTGGGCTGAATTGTGAATGCAGAGAGCAGTTGCTTTCAAAAGAGAAAGAAATATGGTTTGCAGGGCTGCCTAGAGATTTAAGAGATGCAAATTCTGTTTCTTGGAACCTTTAAAAATTATATTTTTTCCCACATTTCCTCTCCATACTTGGAGTTTGAAGAATTTTGCTTCCTAATTATTTCTTTTGGGGAGGGCTATGTGAGAATAACAAGACAAGAGAAACTCATGTCTGACAACTCCAAATTTCCTCTTCAATGTGCACAAGGAGCACTTCCTAAAAGCAGCAGCATCCTCCATATATGTGTAAATTAATTTGGTTTTTTTCAGTAAAAATAGGAAGAGTTTGCATTGTATTGGGAAGGGATTTATTAAAATATACAAAAACAAGCAGAAGTTTGCTGTTTGAGGTATATTACTGTGAGCAGGAGGGACAGCAGAAGTTTTTCTGGAGCAGGATCCATGAACCCTGGAGGATTTTAGGCAGGTAAGATTTCAGAGAATCAGACAGAGCAGCAGGATCATGTTTGGGGTTTACACGAAGACATCTTGGTTCCCATCTTTGAAATTGGGAATGTAGGCAGCCCCTGCCAGAGTCTGGGAAGTCCTGGATCCCCAAAGTGCCTGGCAGGAAAAGAGACACCTGTGAAGGTGGGAGGTGGAGGAAGTGCTCTGTGTGAAATAAGGTCAGGCTTGGTTTTTACAGAACAGCTCAGCAACACAAGTTCCTGTTTTTTGGTTGCAAAAGAGCCGTTGACTAATTTGATCTGTGTGATGGGACAAGAAATAAGTCAGGGCTGGGGTAGTTTTAGATTTTACCAAGGAGGGCTTAGTTACAGAACTGGAAAGACTGGAAAAGGAAAATGGGAGGAAAAGCAATATTTCTAGATTGCTTAGCTAGAGAATAGTCATAGTGCAGTTGGATAACAGTTACAGATGGAATTTGATACAGGAAAAGAAATACAGTTCTGGATGATGACCAAGCAATGTTCTTCAGAGTCTCATAAAAGCAAGGTAAAAATAGGATTGTTAGGAGAGAATTTGATCTCAAAAATATTGGAAAGTATTTTTCTATCAGAATACCTAAAGGAAAGTGAAAAGAGAAGCTACCCAGGGACTAGCTGTGTTGAGTTCTTTCTGCAAACACATAGTAGAGATATCACTTCTTTACTAGAAGAATTTTGTAAATTCCTTGGGGATAGTTTTCATTTGTCTCTGAAGGAGGAAGTCAAGTTCAAGACATTGAAATATAATGCAAAAAGGCAAATTGAAAGATAGAGACAGATAAACCAGAAGTCCAAGAGATCCTCGTACTATGTTTTGATGAATTCTAAATATGAAAGATTTATCTTTTAATATGCCCCTGGGTACTTTCAGCCATCCACAGATCTGCTTACCAAGGCGGTGACATTTTCCAAATGACCTCTCTACTTTTAGTAATCTTAAATCCTGTTCAAAAGCATGTTATTGCTACGTCTATATTAGGTTTTAAGCAAGGTAATGGATTACATTTTGAAGAGCTGAATGATCACTCTCATTTTATTTGTGCTAGTTAAACCTCGATTTTTTACCTTGGCTGGATTAATTTCAAACTGACAAAACAGCTCTTGTTTGAGCTGGAGGAGGATCTCAGTCTTGCAAGCAGTGCAAGCTCACAGCCAGTTGGAAGGGTGTCTCAGCTTCAGTGTCAGTGTTGCAGGTGCTTCATATTCCTTTATTTCACACTTCCTTCCAACTCAACCCAAAGGTGGGCAGCTTCACAAAGTAACACCGTAATGAGGTATTTCTGGTTCTGAGCGTGTATAAAAGTGTCAGCTTTCCAGCCAGGGCAGTAACTATAGCTCACTTCTATAAATGTGGGCACGGAAGCACGAGGGGACACAAGGACTGCCTGGTGGCCACGTCCTCAGCAGTGGGAGCAAGAGCAGGGCCCAGCACTCCTGGTCCAGGGTCTGCTGCAGCCAGTCATAGAGGGGCCATCAGGGGTGGATCAGTTTGGAAAACCCAGCCAAGAAGCTAATTTAAAACAAAATCATGCTATTTCCTGGCAACTGGCAAAGCTAAATTAAGCTGGCCAATTCCTGATAAAATCACAGCAGGGGGAGCAGAACAAGCAAAGCAGAACTCTGTTTTGCAGTTGGACCCTGTGCTATTTTTGAGTCTTCCTGACAGCTTGTTAGATGCCAGTCTGGGGGGCAGCTCGGAGTAATGACTCTCACTTCAGACATTTTCCAGGGGGGAGCTGTGCCCTCAGAGGGGGGCTGGCAGCAGAGTGCCCTTTCCATGTGGGAGCCAGCCCCTGCAGCAGCCTGGGCACTCAGGCTGTGTGTCCTTAAACCTCTGCTCTCAGCTCTCCAGATGGTCTCAGCGCTGTTACATGCTCAGATTGTGCTGCAGGATTTTGAGTGTCGCGTTCTGATGCTCCCAGAGCTGTGTGCTCTCTGTAGAACACACTTGGCAGTAAATGCAGGTTACACAGGCGCCCTGAGGGGGCTGGGCTGGCCCTCTGAGGGGCTGTCAGGCATCCTCAGTCACTGCCAGTGCACCAGCCTGAGCAGTACGAGAATGAATTTTATGAATATCCAAATATATTTGCAATTCTGGCGGGAGGAAAGAAAAAGTTTGAAACAGTTGTCCTCACTTACTGGGTGGGACATGGTATTCACACCTCCTGAGCTGCCATCACACTGAGGTGATTGTGTCAGGAGGAGGAGTTCCCAGTCTCTGCCAGTGGAAGATGGCACAGCATGTCTCATCTCTCCATCCATGGGTGCATTTCATTGTCTGTAAAATTTTTTGTGATAGACTTTGAATAGTCTGGGAATGTCAATGGCAGAGCTGGATTGAGAATTCAAAAGAACATTTACAAAGGATCACAGGAGAGCAGTGTCTCCCTTTTCCTCTGTGAGGCTTTCTGGTGCTTGCAGCCTCTCATTTGGTATTATTGACATGTTCTGCAGAGTGAAGCAAAGCTTTCTTGTACTTAATTCAGAGTAGCATCGCTGATGCCTTGTAATTCTGGTAAGAATTGAGTACAGGAGCCAGAGTCCCAAGCATGATAATTCTGTAGATTTCTTTCTCATATTGAAAATTTTGTAGTATCAGAAGTTGCATTTGGATAACAGAATCCTATCACAATCTATTTCAATATGGTGCAAGTAAACCCACATAGTAATTAATTTCTTTTTGAATTCAGAAGTTTTTGTTAAATCTAAATCTTTTCCTAGTCCTACTTTAGGCAGTATTTTAGTCCTGTGGGAGTTCCATTACAAACCTCTGAGCATTTACATTCAGATAGGATGGCTGGAGCAGGGGGAATCTGTGCCACCAGGCAGCAGAGGACTGCACTGGGACCAGTTAGTGCCTGACCTCCAGCCATCAGTGCAAACATCAGTGTGCCAGGAGAAGAACTGAGATGGAGTTCATCACTTTGTGCAGTTTTCTTCATAAGCAAGGACTCTGCATGGCTGTTAGGATGATATTAATTGGTTTGTACTTAACATACAAATTAGTTTTTAAGCAACATTATGATGGCGACTTGCCTCATCAAAGCATGTTAAAAGGAGACTAATATACTGAGTGGTTTGAATAATCTTGTCCTTGTTTATTTTTGCTGTGCTTAGGAATATCAAGGAAACAAATTGATAGAAAGATATTCCCTGATTGGTACTTTCTGTCTAAATAGAAAGTGGATGAATAATTGTTGGTAGGTGACTTTTTAGCATGAACTCTCACTTTATCCACATAGGCAGTTGGGGAAGCAAATTAATTGGTTAAAATGTTATTTGCAAATACATCTGAAAGGGTGTTGGTGCTTGAGACAACTCAGTAAAAAATTCCATGTTGGCAAACAGACTGATACACTGGCTGTTCAGTGGATGGTCTTGATAATGTCCTTCTTACCTTTATCCCTTTCTAATCCTTTCATTTTCCTCAAATTTAACACTTTCTAGTGAAAAATGATATAAAATATAATTTTTATATTAAAAAAAATTAGTGATCAGCTTGAACATCAAATGTGAACTCACCTCATCCTCAAAATGCACCAACAAACTTCTGAGGGGATAAAAATGCCCTGAGAGTCCAGTGCTACAAGTCCATACCTAATTTTATGTGCTAAAACCCTGTCTGTGTGGTGTCAGCAGAACCAATGCCTGCAGACCAGCCAGGCAGCTCTGATTTGCTTTTTCCTTCCACTTTGTGGAGTTGGAGGTTTTTATTATGCATTTAATGACAGCTGTGCTCTGGTGGCCTTGATTGCTAAAATTGATGTCTGTTTACAGTGCCATTATCAGCATCCAAGTACACGTTGTTATTGTGTTGTTTTTAACATCCTGAAGTTGTACAGCTGAAGGTTTCCATTTAACACACTTGGGTGCACAGTGTGCAGTACAGGATGAGATAATGAAACTCCGTCTTCCCAGCTTTATTGGCCTAATCATCTGTAGCTCTTTATTAGTTTATTAAAACATTCCTTCCCTCCCAGCTTATCAAAATGATACTGCCTAATGCACAGAGTTACCTTTACTTTAGTGTCAGTGAGTGTGAGGTGGTTTGGTTTTGGTTTGTTTTTTTTTTTTTTTTAATGAAGTAATTGTATTTTTGGAACTTCATTTTCCTTATCAAATTCCATCATTTATGACTCACTAACTCCTGATGACAGTGTGTTGTAGTGGATCCTTTCCCATTACATGGTACCTACATGGTTAACCAAAACTCAGACCTGAATCAGATTTTATCTTCTTTGCTATAACTCTTACACTTCAATCCTTACCCAGAGACTGCTTTGAATTTCCACTTAGAGCATCTTAGATCCTCTCCTCCTGTCTGCTACATCCTAGATCCCCTGCATTGGTGTAACCATAGAGAAGGGATTGGCATCAAAGAAAGAAAATAATTTCATACCTTTCTACTTTGAAAAGCAGTTTAGACACAGGTCAGATTAAAGTGGTTTTTTCCCCCAAAATACGTTACCCCAGGGTAGGAAGGTTCAGAAACCCACCAACAGCCAGTACCATGCTCCCTCTGTAGAGGAAACATCACCTTTAGAAGTTACATGTTTGCAAGAGGCACTAACGTGACATTATTCTACTGTTATTTGAAATCCTGAAATGTTGTGTTAGATCCTGCTATTGTGTTAGAAATGTATCCAGTAACAATAGCTTGATATTTTTACAGGCATCTGGGAATAGGTGTCATATTTGTGGTTTCATTATTTTCTTATTTCTTCCATTACTGCTCTGTTTTCTCCAAACAGTTTCAGGGGCTAAGGAGATGTGTTTTGAGCAAAATACTTCACTGTGGGTTTTGCAGTGCTGAGCCAGAATTGGTTCTTTTCTGGAGTCACCTATCAGTGTCACAGGAGTGCATTTCTTGGTGCCTCTGGCTGGCCCCTAAAAAGAACTTCCAAAGTACACACATTGCCAGGAGAGTTTTCCCATTTACCCTTGCACACAGGCACAGAATTTGGGAGTAGATTCCCAAGTGGTTACATCAAGATCTTTTTAAGTACTCAGGTATGAGTATGCTTTGCATAATAATTACATATAGGTGTAATTGCTGAAGTCTTGAAAATGTGAATGTCTCGATAGATGATTCAGTTAATTCATGGTAAGTGCAATAATAGTCCCTGCTGTGTTTCACATCCACCTCCCTCCAAAATGGATTTCTATGTTTAACAAAAAGGCACATATTTATGCACAACTCTATCTGTGCTTGTGGAGTAAAAGCAGGAGAAACACTTCAATGGGACAAGTTAATATCTTATTCATAGTTACAGTGAACAGCGGGGGAAAAGTCGATACCAGCCTTGGTATTGTCCAGTGTGACAAATGATATTGTGAGCTCACACAACATACTTGCTGCAAAATGACTTTTTGAAGTGGGTAATGAAAAAAGAATCTCTTCACAGAATTCAATATTTGTACAGAAGTTCTTTGTTTCTTTTTTGAAGGCAAAACTTCAGTTTCAGTGAATTGTTTCTGCTGGTGTTTGCCAGGCTGTCAGGACCAAAGCAATCCCTAGACAAAAAAAGGCTGCCCCAGAAACTTGATCCCTTGATTCACCTTATACTGCATTTTCTGTTTTGTTCCCACTGCCTTTATCAATCTTTCTCTCAGCAGCCCTGGGAAAGGTGTTGGGAAGCACAGGCAGACCAAGACAGGGCTCTGAAATGAGCCCTTTGAGTAGCAGAAGAGATTTTGTGCTTCTGGAAAGCAACTGGAGAGAAACACAGAGCCTGGGGCATCCCTGCTACTTGAGGGGAGATTTTGCAGATCTGCAGCTCTTGCAGGGTTTTATTTATCTTCTTAGTTGGTATTTAAAATATCCCTTAAAAGCAATGCATTTAATAACATGGGATTCAGTGGAAAATGCTGTTTTATTGTAATTGTATAGTATGTTTCTGTTTTCAAATGTAAAGTAAATGCCAAGAAATGATATTTTGAGATTGTTTTAAATTCTGAAAATATGAGATTCTACTCAATAAATGCTTTAAAATACTGAAGACTTTAACCTATGAACTTGCAAAACTATTTTGCAAGGCATTTCTGATTTCTCAGTATCATCTGAGTTGAAAGAGTGAAGGACACCTGGGTAGTTGTAAAGGTGTGGTTTATACACAGCTGTGTGGGGTAACTGCAGCTCCACTGACCATAGTGATGGTGTTTTATAAATCACTTTTATAATGTCCTAGTGTACCTGGAAGTTTAGTGTCTCATTGTGTTACAATGAAATGTACGTAATAGTACAATAGCTACAATGAAATACTTCAAAGCCCCATGTGAATTTCATGAGTGATATTATATTGTGGGAAAAAAAAAGTCATTATAATCTTTCCAAATTATAAGAAGTGTCACCTGTATGCATTATGTTTTTCCCAACTTGACCTCTTATGTAAAAGAGAGGCAAAATGTCATCTGGAAGGCAATCTCTGTGCTCAGGCCTGTCACACAAGCAGAGACATCTCAAGTGTGAGCAGTTGCTTCAAGCCCTGTTTTCATTGGGAATCTTGAAACTTCCCTCTAAACCTTGGAGTGACCCATCCACAGTGTCCCTGTCCAAACCCAAGCTGGCTGGCAGGCCAGGGAGACCAAATCTTCTGATCAGTACTGAATTAAAATTCTTTTAGATAAGAAACAAATATTGTTTATATTAGTCATTGGCATTAATTAAACAGAACTGTGAACAGGCATCAGAAGACACATGATCAGTCACTGTACTCCATGGAAAAGATGGGTCTGTAATGTCCCCATCCTGGGATTTCATATTTTTCCTGCAAGCAGAAGAAATAATCTCAGAAGGGAAACTGTTGGCTTGAAAATTCACAACACCCAAGGTTCAAAGACATAAAGGCAAGTGTGTTGCAGGACAGATTTTTTTCCTTTTCTTTGGAAAACACAGAACTCATTTGCTTGGTCATACTGTACCAGAGCTGTGCACAGAGTCAATTGGATATTTGCCTGGCTGCTTTTCTTGTTTCTAGTGGAAATACAAATGAAAACTATAAACCATTAATCTTTGGTTTAGTTTTGCTAAGTATTGAGCAGCATTTAAAAACAATTACTTTGCTTCACAGCAGAAGTTGTTAGAAGAGAGGGATTTAACAGCTACTTCAGCTCAGGATTTATACAAGAGCAGGCTTATTTCTTGGTTATATGATAGGAGTTACAGAACAGGTAAAATTATTTACTTAGGCCTTCTATTTAAAGCTCAGCTACAGTGTGGCTCCTCCTCAAAACAAACACAGTGTTCTGGGGATAACCAGCCCCTCTTGGTTGCTAGGAGATGCTTGAATCCCAGTACTGCCAGCGTGCTGCTGGCACCCAAACACTTTAATCCCATTTCTGGAATGCTCCAATGTGCAGCAAAGACACTGAAATCACTACTTGGGAGAGAGAGAGAGAAAGAGAAAGATGTAACGTTGCTGAAATTGCCAGGGTTTTTAAAGAAAGTCATTGCCTCTTTCAGCATTTAAAGATGTGTTTTATTCAAAGTTATCAAGTGAGGTATTGCATTTCTTCCATGCTGAGCTTCCAGAGACTTTCTCCCCTTTGGGGCATTGATTTGGTCTTTACTGAAGAGCCCTTATCCATTAATGGACTCTGTTCCTGCAGGACCATGCAGCTCCTGAGCAGGCAGGCTCATGGCCTCCCCCTGCACATCACAGGCTTCCTACATGGTAAAATGCAGCTTATGCAACATGGTTTTGGCCAGTGGGTCAGAAGAATTTAAGGTCTTGATGTGCCCAACAGCTCACCAGTCTCTGGCCTCAGCTGCCTCCATTCACCCTCAGTGCTCACAAGAAAGATGCAAAGCCAAATATGTAATAAATAGGACCTGAACTAATTTATTCACTCAATAAAACATCAATAGCCTAAAGTTAACTGAGCAAAAACAGGCTCACACTAAAATGCTAAATTAATACCTCCCTACTGCACAGAATCCATTGCTCGAGTGCGTTTTGCAGAAGTTGAAAAAAGTGACATTAAGTGTAGATGGGCTTTAAAGATTATTAGAAAGGGCACTCCTTGTGAGTAATTCAGCTTTCTGTTATTTTTAGCATTTTGTTTATCATATTTTAAATAAATTGTATTGACAACTTCTGAACAGAACTGCCTAGCCATAGCTATCTATAAAGATGTTAAAACCCAGGAGTTTTGATCCCTTTTTTCACCAGCTAACCAACAGTGGGAATTTTTTTTGCCATCTGGTATTTATCAGCTCCTCCTCTCTGCTGTGTTGTTTCTAGCTTTCAGCCCTAACTCACAGCAGCTCTGTGACAGTGCTGCTGTCTCTTGCTCCAGCACCTGCAAGTCTGGAATGTCCTCATGCTGCCCCTCTCCCTGGCAGGGGATGGAGACAAACACAGGACAGGGACCTTCCAACAAATCCAGCCAACCCCCAGAGCCCCCTGACCCAGCACAGAGAGTTTGGTGCATGAAGAGAGAGCAGCATTCAATTTACATTGTGATAGGAAGACTTGGCCTTAAGTGTAAACGATTTGCACCCAGACTCTGTCCCCCTGTTTGCTAGGATTAGTGCCACACTCTGCAGGCAGCCCTGTGCTGTCAGAGCAGCTGGGGGCTGCTTGTGGCCTCCTTGCACTCCCTGAAGGGAGAGTTACCCTGTTCCCTGTGTGATAATGCCTGTTTGCCAGTCAGGCTCTGGGCAGCTTGTCCTTTATCTCTGTAGGGTGGCCAGACCCCATTAGCAGCGATGTTCATCACCCTGCTGTGGATTTATGGGGGCAAAATTTACTGCTACAAATCCCAGAATGCCTATTAAAAGGGCAGGCAGTGTTGTTTGTACCTCTTGATGGCCTGAAAAATGAGGGAATCCCAAATAGTAGCTAAAAATAGGGAGGGTTAGAAATTATTTACCTGGGGAGTAAAGTAAATTTTGAAATTTGAATGTTCAGTGGGCAATACAGCAGAGAAGGGGATGAGACCCCCATCCCTGAGCCTGAAGTAATTCTGAGCTAGCCATGATTCCTGTCCTGTGCCTGCAGACCTCAGCTGTGTGGCCTTTGCAAGCTGATAAATGGCTCTTTGTAGCCTTGTACTATTTTTATTGCTTGCAACATTTGTTTTAGCCACAACAGGGAAGCATCCCTCTAAAAGTAAAATGCTGACACGTGTGAAGGAAACCCACAATCCATAACATCATTTAGCAGAAAGAGATTTTTATGTTGTTTTCTAGCTTCCATCTCTGTAATGCATTTTAGTGATGGATGGTGCTGTGAAGGATCCTGCCCAGTTGCTGATGCTCTGCAATCCACAAGTGGAGCAGCTGGAGTGGGATTGCATTCACCTGCAGTAGCAGAGTGGCTCCCCTGGGCTGTTTCTTCCCAGCACTGCTGTTCAATCCTGACTCCTGTCTGCATCAGGGCAGGGGCAAGGAAAGTAGGAAAACTGATGTCTTCCTCTGTGTGCTGGAGCCTCTTACAGGACATAGGTGTTAAACACGCTCCTGTAGTGTGAACCTTGGATTTCAAGAGAATAATTCTTGTCTAGACTATTCCTCTAAGCTTTGTGGAAATTGCTAATGTCATTTTACTTATAAATTATAAATGTTTCTACAATGTGCCAGGTAATTTAATACTCCCTAGAAATCAAGCCGTTAATCCAATCTTCATCAGACATTTTTTGTGCTTTTTCCTATAATAATACACAAGAAAGGCTCTTTTAAAGGCCAACAAAATATGACATTGGCCTTTTTCAAATCTCTTACTGACTTTTGCCCCTAGTGCACTGCCAATAAAGTATTCAGCAACAGCTTGGCAGCTACTCTTCTCTGACCACTGCTTATTGCATTAGTCACAATTATCTCTCTTTATATCCTTCTGCTGTTATTCCAACTCTTGGGGCCTTTTCCAGTTGTGCAAATACATGTGCATGCTCTGGAATTCATGAATAGGATGAATAATCACTTTGGAGTCTTTGGAACAACCTACCTCCTTCAAGATAAAGATGTGAACAAGTGTTCAATCACAGCTTTAATTTGTAAAGTCTTTGGAGCAGGAATTGGTTTCTGGTAGGTCTGTATAATGCATTTTGTACTAGAGGACCATAACTGGACTTCTGTCCTACTGTGAATAAAATGCAAAGGTTTAGAGATTTAAAGCTCTTTATAATATAGCCCAGTAAATATGAAGGTGATACTTTTGAAACCAGTAATTAATCACAGCAAAATAATTGCCAGCTAGGGTGAAGTGGTAACCTCTGAAGAAGTAATCAGGAATTAAGGCCAGCTAGGGTGGTGGTGTTTAGTAAAAATTACAAAGTGATCCCTCTGCACTTGGAGAGACAAATCCTGGTCCTGAAGAGGCAGCACCAGCCTGGTTCCTTCTTGCACGCAGAGGTGTGCTTGGAGGGCAGGACTCACCAGCAGTGAACCCTCCTTGCCTGCAGGGTCTCTGAGCTCTCTGGACAAGTCAGACTCACTAACCAGGTGTCCTTGCCAGAGGGATCAATGCCAGCTCCTTTTCCAGCATGCTGGAAGCAGGTTGGGATGGAAGAGGGGATCCTGCTGCTGCTGCTGCTGCTGCTGCACAGCCCCCACTAAGAGGATTTGTTCTCTGCATTCTTAGCTTTCCCCAGTGTTTCATGGGTGGTTTTCCCATTTTATCTTCCCTGCAGCCCCAGTAGAGTTGTTGGCCCCTGCTTGCACACAGCTCTGGCAATGTCCTGCTGGGGTATGTGAGGGAATTCTTCACAGGAATTGCCTGTATGGATTGCCTTGGGAGATGAGCAGGGACAGGTGACAAACTCACAGGCAGTCACTTGCTCCTGGTGTAGGATTTTGCTCCCTGCAGTTGTATTCCTGCAAGGAGCAATGGCAATGCCACATCCTCACCACTGTCCTTGGTGTCTGTGACCCACAAAGGGACCTCACAAATCAGGTTATAAGGACAGGACTTCTATATGAAAACCTGATATTGCCCAGTGTTTCTGGGGTTAAATCTAAGCTCACACAGTCAGTGGAAGACTCTCATTGATTTTAGTGGACTTTGGATTCTTAGCTATATAGTTTACAAGGCAGTAAGTGCCTGGAAAGACAGGCTTTAAAACACCAAGGTGTTGGAAGTATTGAGCTGCCAGTGGAAGATGTGTCTTCAGAGGAGCTGCTGAGCAGAGGGAACCGTGGTCAGTAGTGGGAGTGCACACATTGCTTCACACCAGACGTGTTTGAATCAGCCCTCACAATATTCTGGTGAGCAATTAAATGCCCTCACATTAGTGGAAATCTGGACACTCTCTTCCCAATGATGACTTACTGCATGAAAAAAAATGAGGTATAGGAAAGTTTTGGATTGCAGCCCACAGGGTGGAAGTGAATGATCACAGTACTCAAGCCATCCTTCACTGTGCTGTCATCATCTATTGGAAACTTGGAGGTTGTAAGCAGCAGCTGTCCAGGGAGACAAATCAGTTGAAAAAAATTATGACTTACAGGTTTCCAGATAGTGACCCTGGGAAGATAATCAATTATAAAATCGATGTAATACATGGAACTTGGGATCTCATTCTGAGCATGCTGGGCTTTGAAAGATTCTGGCTGTGTTGGAAAATGTGAATGCTGCAGGAGTCGTTCTCCTGTCTTTATAAAAGATGATTTTATAAGCTGAAATAATCCTAATTCACACATGCCAGCACGTTGTCCTCCTCTGAGCACACTGACTGTGGGTTTTCAGTGCTGCCCTTGTACAGTTCTTCTAACACATTGTGAAATAGGTGCAGATATTGTGATACAGCATCAGATGAAAAGGGCTTAGGGACTGGACACAGGATCCCTGAGTTTAATGCAGAAATCTTGATTGTAGTAAAAGGCAAAAGGCAAAAATCCTATGGACTTTGGAGGGGCTATGTGTTCTTCCTACTTCTCTTTTGGAGTTACCTTTTTTTATTCATACCTGGACTTTTAAATATGATATTTGATTATTAAATCAGTCTTTCTTACCCTTTAAATTATGTAACAATTGTGGCAGCACAATGGCCTCTTCCCAGATGTGCTTGTTAAGTATTTCTTGATCCTGAGTGTTGTACCTGCTGTAGGAGAGAAAAAGAAAGACAAAATCGAGTGCCCCATATATAAAAACAAAGCTGGTGGCAGAGTTGGGAAGTGAACCAAGGCACTGAGTGCTGACCAGGGGGCTGCTCTTCCTGAGTTGCTGTTTTGTTTGTCTTTCTATGCTTTTTAAAATTATTATTATTTTCAAAAATGCCAGACAGAGACAGGATTATAAATGTAATTAAAAATCCTTAGGATTTGTGTTCCTCACTGTCTTGAGACTTTTCTAAAAGCAAGGTCTCTAGAAGAAAGTAGCTAATGCAAATGTGAAGTCTGTTTTCAGGTATCTGCCTGAAAACACTTTAATGTTTAATGTTCAGGAATACAATGTAACTGCACTACAAAAATCAATATTCTTAAATATTCCATTTGAGAACCCCAAAACAGAATATCTAATATCTATTAGGTTTCTCTGAATTCTTTTCTATTGAGTTCATAAATGGCATGAAAAGATGCCATTACTAGAGAGCAAATGAATTCTGTTTCTGGGAAGATGATTTTTTTTACAACTTCCTATCAAAAGAATTGTGCATGACATCTGTTGAATTTTGTTGCCCATTTTTCCCAAATACAGTGAGCAGGCAGAGATTGCTTTTCATTAGGGATGGTTTTTGACCCTGGACAGCTCAGCAAAATAGTAAGGTTTGTAATTTGGCTATTAGCATTAATTAAATAATATAGCTAGAAGCAGAAAAGACTAAATGTAAAGTACAATATGCAATAAGTAAGATGAATTGTGACTCTTCTGCAACTCTGTGTGAGTTCAGTTCAGATGCTGGCTGTATCTGCACCTCAGTCAGTGTCTGCTGTGGAGGGGAGGGCTGTGTGTGGCAGCTCCAGGCTTCCAGCAGTGTTGGAATATTGTTAACATTCATGTCACACTCCTGTTCTCTACCACAGGGATAAATTCTTTCCATTGGTGCTGGCATTTTGCTCATCAAAGCCACAGGTGCAGGACTATGAACTTTTTCTCCAGCTATGGGGGAGTTTCTTCAGTTTGAGGCTTCTGCTAGAAGCTCTGCAATAGTCACTGCTGGGGAGTGTGGGGGGATTCCTGATGGTGCCCAGCTGAAATGGAGGGTTTGCATCCCTGGGAGTGTGGGCACTGCCCTGCCCTGTGCCTCAGAGCCTGCAGCAGGAGCAGAGAGGGGAGGATGAGCAGGGCAGACCCACAGTAGCTCACCAGCTGTGGGGGAAGGCAATCCTCCTCCTGGGTGCTGCATCTGTCCTTTAGTGCAGGGATCTGAGGCTGGATTGGGGTGGGACACTCAGGGCAGGACACTAGATCTCCAGGCTGGGATGAATGCAGAAATGAGAGTGAATTTGCTGGTGTTCTACACCCACTCACACAAACCAACTCTGTGTAAACTAGGGAGCATGAATTTGTTGAACTTTATAGCGCTTTTTTTGCCTGTTTTATTTGTTTATAAATCTTGATTTCTATCACAGACAGGGAGCACTTCACCAGCCATTCTAAGCCAATATATGGGCCCACTGTGGATGCTGTGACTTGCTCAATGCTTTAAAAACACGCTGAGCTTTGTAAAGAAAACATTAATAAAAAAGAGCTTAGAAGAGGCATAAAGTTCAAACATACTGTGCTTTCTTGTTTATCACAAGATTTGTGTTCTGTCTTTTTTTTTTTGGCATGCATTTTATTAAAACTTTCATCAATCTATTAAAACTTCCATACTTTTATTCTCTCTTTTCAATTACATGTTAATGCAATGCACATTTCACTAATTTAGGGCAACGTGAAATCTTCGTGTTCCATGCAAATTTCATGCCAGGGTGCTGTTTGCTCCAGAAGGTAAGAGACAGACTCTGCTCTTGCTCTTTAGCAGAAGAAATTTAAGATGAATTTCATTTAACTTGAGATCCATATGTTCATCATATCATGATCAATGATAAATAGTTTTGAGTCATGACTGGTATTTCGAACATACAACGTTCCTCAATGTATTATTTTGGATACTCTTACTCCAGGCACATGGAGCAGTTTTGATTCAAGGTGAGCTACATCAGTCACCAAAATTAGGTGGTTATTGCTAGAGGAAGAAATTCCTTCTCCTTCCCCTAGAAGCCAGCAGTGTATGCCAGCATGTATTTTTACAATATTGGTTTTATAGGAACAGTTTCTCACTTTTACTCATTTGAGAATTGAATTAGTTTTTGCTGCTGCTTCACTGACTTCACAGAACATTTCCCCACAATCATTTAACATGCTATTAAATTCTGGAGTATGTTGTCAGTACATCTGATAATTTGATTTTGAATGATGTTTGTGTCATTACTAAGTATTTTAGTCAGCAACAACAATGTTGGTAATATGTAGTGATGCTTTTAACAATGAGCTCAAAAAGAGATGCAGAAGCCCTGGTGTAAAGCTGGCAGCAGCCAGAATGGATGACTCCTGAAGCCATTATCTTCCAACAGCTTCTGAGGTTCAATTCACATAAACTTGCTGCTTTTGCATTTTCATCAGCTTCTTCAGTTTCTTCTATTTAGTCAAAACTGTGCAAAATTGGATTTCATAAAGCTATTTTTAAACAGTTTGGAGCTTCCAATCTACAAAACATGAAGTACTCTGAGGATTGCACTTCTCTCTGAATGTCTTTATGTTGCATGTTGTTATTCAGGGGCTATCAAAGCCAGAGGAGACCTAACAGATTATTAATTGTGGCCAGCTATTGATTCTCCAGTTCTGGGCCTTGTTGCACACTGCAGCTCATTCCACTGGAAATGAATCCTGTCAAAGCTGTGCCAGTTGGAAAGTACCAAACATGAGAAATATTTGGTGTGATCAAGTGCCACATTTGACAGAGAAGTTACCTTGGCTTAAACAATTGATCATGTAGAAGATTTGTACAAAAGCAAAGAAAAAGTAAAATCCTGATTGCTCAACAATGCAGATTTATCTTGCTGCCCATAAATACCCATTTTAAGGTGAAATGTGTTTATGTCTGGGGCCCCATGTTGGCAATCTGTCAACAGCAGATGTGGTTTATGGGGTGTCCATCCCAGTCCAAGGGCTTTGTGGTGGCCTCCTCTTCATCTTCTCCCACCAGTGGTGGTCTCTGTGCACATCTGTGTGGTTGTGCTTGAACACAGAGCTGTGATGTGATCTAATTAAATATAAAAAACCCAGTACCAGTGACTGGGAGCCAGTGTGGCTCAGATTCACCTTTTCAGGTTCTGGAAGCACCCAGACCCTGATGTGGCTGCCCATAAAAGCCAGCACAAGCTCATACAGCAATTGCTGACAGTCCCAGAGTGGGTGCTTTGTCTACACAAAATGCATGGGCTGCTCCAATTCCTGCCTCTTGCTCTGCTGGCTTTGCCATCTGTGCCAAGGTTCACTGAGAAAGCTGAAGGTCTGTGTTCCCTGGGTCTGCATGGGCTCTCTGAAGCTTTCTGGGAGCTGTGGCAATGCAGCTCCCTGGTGATTCCATCCCATGGGATAACCCAGTGCAGCCAGGGGCTAAAGGCAGCAGGGCTGGGGCCATTTCAGCGAGGCTGTCACTGCACTGAGGGGACAGGGACAGGGGGAGCTGGCCATGGCTGGGCACTCTGTGCTGCTGCTGAGGACGCTGGCACTGCTCTCCAGTCCTGGGCTCAGGCTGAGGGCACAGCTCTGACCACAGCTCACCTGGACACACCTTGCCCCAGCTTAGGGGATGGTGCCTTCTCCACCATTTGGTCTTCAGGGCCCTGTCACTCTTCATTAGCAGGACAAATAGCTAATAGAGGCTGTACTGCTTTGCTTTGCTTTCTCCTGGGGTTTTGGGGTTGGTTTGATTGTTTTTCTGGGGAGGGGAGAAGTGATATGCCATGATTAGTAGAAAACCTCTTTGCTTGCTGCTTATTGGGTTTTGTGTATTTTTGGTTTCTCCCTAAAAGTCTTGTCCTAGAGAATCCTCCTGTGGCTTGTGAATGCTTTGCTTTGTGAACATTTAATCCAGCGTGGGCTTCAGCAGTAATTAGTAACATGGATATTTATGGAGACATTCTAACCTGCTTTGTTCATGAATATTTCACCATGGTGGAAATTTCACACCCAATAAATCACTAATGAAAATGTCATTTCCCAGCTGCATTTACCTGATGTGCTGTTAATCTTGCTGTACCCATTGGAGGCAGAATTACTGCCAGATTTGCAACACAGAGAGGAATTGATTTTTAATTAGTGACCCCAATAGTGTAGGTTAAAAATTATTTTTTTAAATGGTGATTTAATGGCCCTTTTCATATAATGGCATCAGCTTCATTGGCTGTACTGATGTTTTCTAGGCTGCCATTCAAGCAGACACTTTGAAGGACAACATAACAACTGTTGGGATTGAAGGGATCAGTCAAGGAGAGCAATGGTGTGGGGAAGGTGGCTCTGAAAGCAAGAAATGTCAGAGAATCCCCACAAAACCCAATCACCTCTGTACTGACAAATCTCACAAGCCAAAAGTGTCAGTCTACTCACATTTGGTCTCTTCCCAAAGTGGTCCTGAACTGGGCAATTCAACTCTTGCATGACATTTCATGAAGGAAATTATTACAAGATAGATTATTGTGTTTGGAAAGATCATAAATTATTTTGTCTGATTGATGACTTTTATACATTTTCCTAAAGTAATTTATATCATGGCCAGCATTCCTGTGGACAGACATCTCTAATTTAAGGGAAAGCAGAATGACACAGCACAAAAAGAGCGTGGATTCCCTGAGATTGTCACTGCAGGTTAATTAACTAAATGAAGAACATTAATGAAATATTAGAATAGGATGATCACTGTTAAAAATTATCAGGAAAAGGGGTATGAATCATGCCATAGGAGGGAGCTATAGCATTCTGTCTGAATAGTTAGAATATAGCCTGTTCTATAGCATTATGTCTGAACTAAGGCCTTTTTTTATAACTGTTGCTAAAATATGAATTTAAAAGCTTGAACCACTCAGAGTCCACCAAAATCAAACCAAGTTTTTCTATTCACATTGCTAGGTTTTGGAACAAAGCTTAATTCCTGAATTTAGAGCACTCATTGTCTTTCATGACTAACAACTGCATCTTGTTGGAGACCATGGGGCTGTGACATGACTAAACACTCCCCTCCCAGGCTGCAATCTCTTTTATATTTGATAGAGGCTCATAACTGTGGCGTTATTCACTGCCTTGAGACAACTCCTCTCTCTGAGGTGCTTTGTCTGGATCAACGCTCCAAAAGCAACTGTCTCTCACTTGTTGTCCTTGCCTTCAGCAGAAACACAGGGTACCCTGAGAAGAGAAGGCAAGCATCTCTCTGAGAAACAGATTAACCATGAGAGTAATTATTGATCTCTGGAACTGGGTGTGGGGTGGGGGTGTGTGTAAGCTCCCTCAGAGGGAAAGCACCAAGGAAGAAAAGCAGCCTGCTGTGTGCATCAAATCATGCCACAGGGAGCTGTAGGGTAACATAAAAATGATACAGTGCCTTTTGGAGGGCTTGTTCATTTGTATTCTGTCTCAATGTGCATTTGCACTGTGTTTTGGTGTGTGTTGGGCTGTGTGCTTTCCAAGCCCCCATGCTCCAGGCTGATGGGACAAACCCACCAGTTCCTTCCTGCTTCCCACAGCTTTGAAGGGTAGCCCTGCTGTACCTCTGCTTTTAGGCCATTTTTTTAAAAACTAGAGTTGACCATTCTGTGTTGGTGCAGTTTGCCAGCAGATCTGTTCCCCCTGTGCTGGTGAGAGAGCTCCAAGCAGCCTGTCCATGAACTCAGCTGAGCAAATCCTGCAGGGCAAGTGGGGCTTGCAGGAATGGATCCCCAAGCTCATATTGTCAAACACTTTGGCAAAATGGCAGACAGAATTCACTGTTGATAAATGTGCAGTGATGCACATGGGAGGAAAAACACACTTGGTGATGGTCTCTGAACTAGCTATTAACTCCAAGATCTCTTTCCTGAGTGGTTTTATAGGACTATCCATTATATTGTCAATTCAGCAGCAAAGCAAAACTAAAAAAATCAGAACCCCAGCTAGAATGGGAATAATTACTAGGAAAAGACTGGAGAATAAAACAGAAAGCATTGCCATGCAGCTGTGTGGATCTGTTGTGTGCCCACATTTTAAACACTTTATCCACTTTTGATATCCTACAGACCTCCCCCTCCCATTTCAAAAAGGGATGACACAGCTGCAAACAAACCACCTTCAGGTAAGAGGGTCTCATGTAAGATCAAGATCATCTAAAAGGAGGTGCTTCTTCACAGAGCTGTTCTGAGCTGTGAAACTCTGCCATTTGTTGCTGTGGAGATGGGAGGAGCAGGTGTGTGAATACTCTGAGCACTGAGGTACATTGATGGAGAGATCTGTGCATGTTTCCCCTGGCTCTGCAAGGATCTGAGCTGCTGGTCAGTCACTCCCTGTAGGTGATATATCAGGCACCCTGCCCTTGGCACCTAGACACAGGAACCTGGACCTTTGAAGGATCCAATACAATTTGTCTTTTGTCTCTCTCAAGCCAAAATCCTTGCAAGACTCCTGAGCAGTGTGGAGACAGATTATCAGCAGGAATTCCTAGAAAGAAATCTCAGTAATGTCATTCATCCACATTTAAGGAGACTGCACAGCCTGACATCTGTCAGATACCCTCAGAGCTCAGGGCAGAAGCTTATTCTCCAAATATGACTGCTTTTTAAAAGTTATGAACACAGGGGACTTGGAGCTTAGTGTAATTTGAAGTTTCAGGAAGATATGAATGGTTCCAAGACAAATATTTGAAAGGACTGTTCCTTTGGAAGCAGGCTGGCTTGCTGCTTCCCCTTTCCATGCTGTGAGCTCTCAGCACTTACTGGTGGAGCATTAATTTTTTACTATGAAATGCAGTGTCTCATCTTTCATTAATAAATATTCTCAGGAGAAGAGGCAATGGCATTTAACTGTCAGGACAAACAAGGAAAACCTTGTGGAAGCTGAAGATTCTGCATGTTCACCACCAAAGGCACTGCAAGGGCAACTGAGCTCTCAGATCCCTGTAGAGGTGCAGTCAAAATCAAAAGATATTTTTCCTGAAGGCCTGAACCTTTTCAGAGAACAAAACCAAACCAGCAACCAGAGCACTCTGCTTGTGAAGGTTCCTCTGGGATACTCAGCTGTCCTGGCTTTGCACTGAGATTTCCAGAAGGAAGCAAAACAAACACATCACCTAGTTTGAACTGAAATTGTTGTTTAACTCTCATCTTCAAAACTTTCTACTCTAGAGCCACAGGAAAGAGATTTTAGGAGCCTGAAGACTTCTATCCTCAGAGTTCTCTTCACTTCATAGCTGTGTGTGAGCAGCCTGTAGGATGGGATGAGATGAGAATGACCCCTGGCCTGATGGAGCTGGTCACGCTCTCTCCCTGGTTGGGAGATATCAGCATCAGATCCAGAGGGAGCCTGTCCAGGTGGTGGCACTGAGGGATGTGAGGGGTCTCTCTGACCCTGCACATTGCCACAGCTGATGCTCTTCAGGTGGGAGAAGAGTCTGTTACAGAAAGGGAAGGACTGACCCTGAAATACTGCTTCACAAATAAAAAGCCTTGAGACATCTGTTTAAGTCTTGATTATATCACAAGCTAAGATAGCTATCCTAGACAGAAACCAGATTTTCTGTCTGCTGAGTTAATGAATTTATTTTAAAAACAGTGTTCCTCTTTCAAAAGGGCAGAAGGACAGCGTTTTTAAAAGCTATCTTGTATATCAAGAAAAAAAACAAAACCAAACCAGACACTGAAAATAAACTCATTGGCCAAAGTCAATAACAAACTGGAGGTAAAAGGATTCTTAGCTTGTAAACCAAGAGGGACTTTCCTACATGGCTATGCAAAGACACATTTTTTCTTTGAAAAAATACACAGTTTTATTCTTAACTGAGAACTTGGCTGACAGCAATAGGAAGAAAAGATGGTGGTGGCTCCACTGCACAAGGAGCTGAGAGCAGCACACAGATCATAATGAATTTTTCCAATATATTTTTCTTCACATCTCATTGCAGATAGTTCTCCAAAAGTTCAATGGAGCAGCCAGTCTCAGCCAGTACTTGAGAGAAAAGCAAAATCTTCAGAAAAACAATCTGAGATTTAAAACTGGGGTCTCCATATTTCAGTGTCTCTTGGGACTCATTCAGGATCATGCTGTTCCATGTAAGCAGTTATTTCCCAGTTCTTACAACATGATTTTTTGGCCTCATGTGTCACATGGATGGATACAGCCTTTCCTATTAAATCTAGTTCATGTAATTCCTAGAGACCTTCAGTGTGTAAGGGAAAAATGTAACTTGCCTGATAAAGTCATGAAAGACTAAAAATAGTGGAAAATGGTGGGAGGTTCTAAGAGGGAAAGAGCTGAGTGTGTGAGGAACTTTTTTACTATTAAAAAAAAATCACCTTAGCTCATTTAGGGCTTCTCATTTTTGCAGTTTAGTATTTAATGAAAGGGGGGGAAACCCTCCCCACATAATGCTTTAGGGAGTTTTTGACAATCTGTGTTTGATCCAGACATAAATGTCATGTTCCAAAAGTGCTGTGTGTATTTGAAGGCAAGATTTTATTCTGATCATGGGATTAGCCAAAAAAAAAGAAATTAAGGTTGAAATTTATGTTTCAGATTCTGCATAGTTCATTAAAATGAATCAAAGGAAGAAGAGCCAGGGGAGCCACAGGAGCCACCAAGGACTGCTCTGTCAGGTCACTGCTGTGGCGTTTATTCGGCTTGTGCAGTAAAAAACACCTTCAGAGCTGGAAACTCTGAGTGATAATGGATTTGGGCCACAATTTCTCTTTCTATCCTCTTTTTCTGATTTATTGACGACTTTGAGGAGGTTAAAGCTGAATCCTGAAGCATCAGGCTTTTTCACTCGTGTTCTTCTTGAACAGGGAAGTGGAAGGGAGGGCACAAGGAAGGCGAGCAGGATGCAGCTTCTCCCTTCCCACTGACCAGGGAGCTCGCTGTGGGACTGGAGGTCAGAGAAATCCTTTAACAGATTGAATGCAAGGCAGGCAGGTGGTTCTGATTTATAGATTTATAGATGTCTAAGCAAGATTCTTATACAGCTCAATCTCTCTGCAAACTGCAACACCCCTCTGCCTTCTGAGCATCAGCAGTTGTGCTTTGGCTGAATCCATATGTGAAGCAAAAATCCACAGCTGACTTCGTGCTGGAGGGGGCCAGGAGCACTTCCACAATCTGTCTGGGAGCTGCAAGGCTGAGGGCAACAGCAAGGTCTGCAGGAACACCTGTGGACAAAGAGGTATTTTATGATACAGGTAATCAAGCTGTTACTGTCATGTTCAAAGAGATTGTTGCATTTCAAAATTTATCCTTCCTAGGCTATATTCCAGCAGTACATAGCCAGCAGGTGAATTTTTGTTCTGCTTGGTCTGGCTTCACTGCCTTAAAGCAGTCTCCAGGAGTTAGAATTTGGAGCTGGTCCCTTGCCCACCCAATGGCTTCAGGAGGCATCAGACCAGTGAAACCCCTGAACTCTGCTGTGCCTTTTGCAGCTCTTTGCCACTGACTGGCTCTTCTGTCTCAGTCCCTGGCAGAGATGGCACCACCTCTGTCCTTCTGCAGGCAAACAGGAAGGGTCTGTGCTGGATTTTGTAATGCAGGAGTGGAGGTAATCACATAAGCCTTGCTGAGATAAGGCAGACAAACTGCCTTGAAAAATTCTGGTTTGTTGTAAATCTCTTCCCAATAGCTCTCTTATGCATTATTTTTAGTAGAATTTAGTGTGGTTACCCATCAGACAATAGAATGATTACTTGCTGTAGCTAAAACATGTATTAGGAAAAAAATATTTTATCTAAATCAGTCAGATGTAGTCCTAACAGAAAAAGCATTCATTGCTAAAAAATGTATTTCACCAATGCATAATTCAGGAAAAGTCATCTGTGCACATCTCCTTCTCCTACTTAGGGTGAAATTAAGACTTCCAAATGTGTCTCCTGGGGCCAGCCTGCCCTGTCCATGCTCAGCTGTCTCAGAGCAGCACCACTGGCTGTCCCCAGTGCCACCACTGTGCTTTATTTCCTGCTGCCAGCTGGGAGCACTGTGTGAATACAGTGCTGGCAATGGATCAGTTGGCTCAGATTTTCCAAGCTGTGTGGGGTGTTTAAAACAGCAGTGGAGGACTAGAAGGGGGGAGGGATTGAAAACTGATTTAAAGTATTTGAGTTGTACTTATAACTTTTTTTCTTTAGCCACATCTTCACTGCTTGGCTGCTTCTCATGACTCCATGGCTACATTGCTGAAGGATCTGTAGCTGTCTGGTTTTGTGGCACTTTGAAGATGTAATTCAGACTGATTTGTAAATATCCTTATCCTCTCTGTATCTTCTAGCCCCTGAGTGGGATTTCTTTGCTGATTGTACCTTTCCCCCATTCTCTGTTTACTTATGATATGCTTTTTCAGGGGGAGATTATTCACCTAGACTTGGAACCCTCCATTTATTTTCTCCATGACTTTGACAAAAGCTCTTGGGAAATTCACCATCCTGAATTCAAGAATTTCCAGGCTGTCAGGTACCCATGGACCCTGAACACATTGGCCCAGATGGTTCCTAGTTTCTTTAATATAGCAAAGTTTGTCCTTCAAGTTTGGGTTTGATTATCTTTCCATTTAATTTAAACAGAATCACCTTCTTCCTACTCAATACCAATTTATTGTTCAAAGTCACATCTGTTATGCCCTCATTGCTTACAAGACCGAGTCCAGAATAGCAAGAGCTCTTCATGGTCCAGTGTCTTAGCATCTTGGACTTCATTCCTCTCACATTAACAAAGAAACCCCACAGTTCTCAGGGGGAAAAAGAAGAAAATAAGGGCCCAGTTTTACAAAGTGGTGAGAAGTTTATCAGGCAGCCTGGAGCTGAGAAAAGATAATTTAATTCTGATGCAAGAAATGCCAAGGAATTCATTGAAGTGGTACATGGTTGGAAATAGTTGGGCTATATTTATGAAACCTGAGGAAGAGTGTTTAAGAAAAGACTGGATGTGGCACTCAGTGCTGTGGCCTGGTTGATAAGGTGCTGTGAGGGCATAGCTTGGATTCAGTGATCCCAAAGCTCTTTTCTAACCTAGTTAATTCTGTAATTTTGTGAAGACCAGCTTAGATCTGGCAGTAGAAATCACTGGCACAGCTGAGTCTGCCCAGAAAAGGTGGAATCAGTGGCTCAGCACGGGCTGCTGAGCTGTGCAGCTGCAGGACCCTGCCACTGCTGCCCACAGTGCAAACCCTGCTTTCCAAAAGGGCTCAGCATCAGGCTGCAGGGATCATTCCTTACACAGACTGCACAAGTTAATGATTTTAGTAATGGCATTAACTGTGTTACTAACTGCCTCTGTCACAGCAGCACTCAGAGATCATTTTTCTGGGTGCAGTGTGTGTGAGTGGTGAGGAGAGGCTTGGCTGGGGCTGTGGGTGCTGTGCTGGCAGCAGCAGCTCCACTCCCAGGTGCCTGCCCACGTGTGAGAGCAGCTTCCCACCACGGCTGCCAGGGATTCTTGCAGAGATTGTGGCACAGACATCTTTTGAGTAGATAGCAGTTGCTGCATCATCTTCATTATACCTTCCAAATAACTGAGAGATAAAACATATTCCCTCTCAGTGCGTTTCTTTCCTAAAAAAATCCCTACTTGAAATCTGAAACTCAAAAGAAGTTCAGCTGCAGGCTAACCCTGCCTAAAACAGAATGGAGAAACTGGTAGCAGTCATTCTTCTCCCTTGATCTTGGTAATCTCAGCTGAGGTTAATTTGTCAGCAATACAGGCAGGGGAAATGCAGTGTGCCTGATCTGCATGAATGGAGCAGGAGAAAATGCCTTGTGATTTAAATTAATATTGATCCCACTAATAGGAATCAGAGGACCAAAATAAATTACATAAATGGAGTAATCAAGACGAAAAATTTCTAAAGTGTAACCTTGTGTTAATGGAGCTGATTTTTCTGATGTCAGGTAAAGACACAGAGAAGAATAACACACCATTTGTTAGGAAAGAGAGTGGGCACTGCTCTCTCCTGCTCTGGCTGCCCACAACTGCTGAGATAAGAAATTATTTCTGAGGATCCAAGACAGACCTGAAAAAACCTATTTTTTCCTGTTTCACCTGACTCTCTGTGAAAATCCCCAAAAGCCTGAGGCTGCCAACACGTTTTCTGTGTGTGATTGATAGATAGCCCTATTTCCCTTCATTTGGGGAGTGTCCCCAGCTGGCAGGTGTGAGTACCCTTGGCTGGCAGAGCTCAGGGAGGCTGCAGGCAGTGCCTGGGAGCTCTGTGCTCCTGCAGAGGGGCAGAGCAGCAGTGCTGGTGTCAGGCAGACAGGTAGAGATGAACGGGAGCTGAGGGCAAGGGAATCAGCTCAGAGCTTCCTGGCAACAGACAGAGTGGATAACATTTTAAATTGGCTGCTCCTGTACCCCTCCATCAGCCCTTGCTGCAGGTGACATTGCTGAGCAGATGCTGCTTAACCTGTAACTCCAGCTGCTGAGCACCGAGCTTCAGTGCACTGGGGAGGAAGGAAGGGAATGATGGTGGGGAGCACATTCTGGGCACCCTGGCCTGGTCCAGGTGTTCTCACAAGGACTTCATGGACATGTTTTGCCCCATGGTGTCCTGCAGGTAGCAGAGAGCAGCAGTGTCTCTTGCAGGATGGTTTGTGAGCAGCCTGCTACAGAAACAGGGCACTGCTCCTTAGGCAGGGCAGAGGAGACAGCTGGTTGTGTCTGTTTGCCAGGTGCCATCTGCTTTGGGAGGAGTATTTCAGGAGACTTTTCTTGCTGAGGAATTGATATGCAGAGTGGGACTTGGGTGAACCTTGTCAGCTCTGGGAACAAAGCCATGGTAGAAACCCTCAGTCCCACCCATGCTCACCCCCGAGTTCTAACACAGCCAGGCATCAGAAGCACTTGGCAGATTGTATCTCAGGGTGTTCAGAGTGTGTCTGGCAAGCCTGGGATTCAAAACAGTGATGGTGCCTGAGGGGTGCTTATTTCAAACTGCTCAAAACCTGCTTGGAGATGTTCTGTCCCTTCCCCAGATCAAGAATTTGTTTCCACTCCTTTCCAGCCCTGTCAGCTGGAGTTCAGATGTTCACTCGAGGGCATTTGGTGACATGCACACCTCCTGTATATCACTGGGGTTTCCCCAAGAGCAAATTGGGAATATTTCCATCTCCACTTCACCAGCTGGATCTGTGCCCTTCCTCACTGAAATGTTCTATCACCTTCTCCCACTGCTTTTACCCCTGACAGCAACTATGGTGAGAAACTTTCAGAAAGAGACTGTGGTAAGAAAAAGATTTTAAACAAAGTTTGACATTCACTTAAGTTGCTTCTGGAGACTTTGAAACAGCTCAGGGAATTTGGATGTGTCATTTTCATTCTTTCTAGTTCTGTTCAATTTTTATTATATAGACTTTATTTAAATGTCTCAGACTGCATCAAACATTGCTATTACTGGATGTGGAACTGTGCTGGATTGTTGTGTCAAATGCGTTACACACTGCTTCTTGTTTTTGAAGTTTAACATTTTTCTTGACATTTTTTTGACATTACAATTTTAGTCATTCAAACTTGTGTTACATTAGTACTTTCTTGCATATTTAATACATTCCAGTTCTATCTCTGCAGCAGTTGCCAAAGTTTTCAGACAAAGCCTTAAAAAATATAGTAAGTATAAATCTTCATTAAAAAGTTTTAAGGAGATTATTCCAGCTATTTTCCCTTGGTGATGATTTCTGTGTGTCTGGCAGAGAGCTCGTGTGCTGTGGTGCTCTAGGATGCTGCACACACAAATTCAAGGGACATAAAAGAAAGACTGAGACAGTGAATCTATAAAACAACATGGCTTCATAATAGCTGCATTATCCAAAATACTCAGGAAATAATCTTTCCTATCCATTAACTCTACTGTTACTAGAAGAACATTTGCCATCAAAAAGAAATTAAAATAGTCAATATGGACATCTCAGAAATCTTAGCTGGATGTCAGGGAGTGAAGAGCAGAGTGTGCATGTATGAGCAGGGGATTTTTTACTAAATCAAAGATTGGGCTTCTCTTAATTCTATCCTGTTATTGTGCATTCAGCATGAGCCTGCCTTGTGTTTGCATGAGCCCATCCAGGGAATGCTGCCCCAGGGATGAAAATCAGCACCCTGAGCAGCAGCACCCTCAGCAGGACCTTCCTCCTGGGTCATGTGTCTCCTCATGTGATAATGCTGATAGGAGAAGCAGAATGCAGGGGAGAATTTCATGCCTGAATTTGGAACTGTAGCAAAGAAGTGCCTGTGGTCTGAGGCACAATTTTCCAGCTGAGTTTTGCTTGACTGAGTGTGGGACTGGCCAAAGCCTCCTTTTCCACTCCCATCTCTGGCTAAAGAAAACCTGGCCTGCACTCCCTGCCTTTAATTGTGTGTTTGCTGAGCACTGTGTGCATCCTGGGATGGCAGGGCCAAAGCAGGATGGTAGCACAAAGCCACAGGAAAACTGCAAAAAGCAAATGTAGACAAAGGACCAGGAGAAGGAGGCATGAAGGAGACCAGGATGCTGTGGTGAGGAAGAGGGAATGCAGGGATGGAGCAGCTGGGAGAAACTGGAGGATGGCCACTGTTGAGAGACAGTGACTGGACATATGGGGAGGATCCGAAGACTTTGCAGAGGTACAGACAGACCTGAGGGATAGTGAAGGGGATGGAGAAAGTATAAAGGGCAAGAAGCAATAAGTCCTATGAAAATCTCTATAGAAATATTTGAATCTCTTATATGGGAATATCTGTGAAAGTCTATATGGGCTATAACAATAATGTATTCATCCTGAGGCCAATAATAATGTTTTATGGAAAAATAAGCTCACACTGATTTAATTTCTTCTTCATGCTTCTCAAGGGCAAGTATTCTTTGGTAAATTTTCTGAACAGGTTTTAGAGCTGGACTGCAATTTCTCAATAGTATGTATTAAAGCTATTGCCAAAATTCAGAATCAATTAGTGAGAATGGTGTTAGCTCACTGAACTCTGAAAAGCAAAAAGGGAGCACAGATAGAAACCTGCCTTTCTGTCCTTTTCACTGAGTTTGTGTCTTTTACATCGTGAAGCTGAAAGGCCAAAGCAGCACTGGGGAAATATATTGGTGAAGGAGAAAGTCGTTCTTCCCTCCTAAATTAAAGATAATGAACAATTTAAACTCACAGTTGATTGTTTGAGAAGCAAAGCCAGACTCGTGAACTTTCCAAATGCACTGAAGTTCCCTGAAGTCTGCATCAGGGACCTGGCAATGGCTTCGTGTGTAATGGCTCAGCTGGATTATTTGGCCTATTCTTCTTTCCTCTTTCACGTCTGACTCTGGCAAATAACCTCCAGCAGAAGGACCTATTTTTGCTTTTTTGTGAGCATGGTCCTATGGCTCAGCAGCAATTTCAGAGCCCCAGGCAGCACATGCAGTCTGTGCCAGGACTGAGTGGCACCAGGGCAGTGCCAGCATGATTCTCCTGTGCGGAATGACCCCATCCCATGGCTGCAGTGAGAGAGCCCTTGCTGCAGTTTCTGGTGGAAAGCTTTGGCAGTCATTAGCCCTGCTGCCTGCCAGGCTGTTGCACAGCTCTGTGGCCCAGCTGCTCACAAGGAGAGCACCACCAGACTCTCCTCAGACTGATGGCAACAGGGAAAGCCCTTGGTGGCCTTGTGAGCCCCAGGTGCTGTGTTAAGGGATCCCAGAGACATTTTAGGTATCTGATGGGACTGTAACAAGGATTGGAAAATGCCCCAGTCCCAGGGAACTTTCTTGTTCTGAGCCATTCTTTAGCTCACATTAGGTCTCCTCTAAAAAAATAATCTTTTATCAAAAAGGTCATCCCTGACACGCAGTGGAGCTGGATTCAGCAGGTTCAGATTTACTGACTTGAATTCACTGTGCCAGCTTTTGCTGGAGGACAAAGTTGTGCATTCTTAAACAAAGTTCTTGTGCAAATGCAGTTTAGAAGACCTTTAAATAAACAATATCTTCTGTTTCATCCATGCATATAAATTTACATTAATCTGCAGCTATGCTAACAAATGCTGCTTTTTGCCTTAAATACTGAGTTTGATGAAAACAGTATTTTGTGCCAAACTGGTGATAATGATCATGTAATTGAGGAAATATATGAGACATTAAAACTCTGTGACATCTCCTTCCCATGCTATAGACTGTAAGAGGGATTGATGGGACCAATAAATCCTTTCCCATAGGGAAGAATGTAGAAAAACCAGGAAGCAGTACAAAATACAGCCCACCTGGTAGTTTTATGGCCCTATCTGAATGCTGTAATCATTTTAAAGAGATGTTGATTAGTACCAGCAACAGGAGTTGAATTGGCAGCATCAGTAGCATCAATTTCAACAGCAGCACTGGAGGTCCTTTAGTTCCCATTTTGTGGCTTGGATGCAAATGATTCATCCAGTCAGCAGGTGCTGTTCAATCCATACTAAATATATGGAGCTAACAGATGAAGGAATGCAGAATTTGCACTTGGAGAAATAATTGAATGCCTTAAATGTCACTAAAATTCATTTATTTGAAAAGACATTTTACAGTGCAGACAGAGAGTAGACAGAAAAGATACAGGCCCAGCTCCTCAGGAGAGAGAACGTGGCCAAGCCAGTTTATCCTAACTGGAGTCTGGCATGGAGATGGTTCTTTCCCTTTTATCAGGAGTTTCTGTAGCTTCCACATCTGAACCTCTTCCTGCTAAACCCCAGTCAAGCAGCAGTGGCTGGCTCCAGCCAGATCATCAGGATTCATCTGGCTGAGCCTGAAGGAGGACAGGCCAACCCTTGCAACTCAGAGAACTGGGAACACCTTTCCAGACGTGCATAAATGCTCTTTGTGAACCTGAACCCACCATGATGATGCCATCAGCAGCAAGCATCAATGATTATGTGTTGCAAGCAGTTCCTGTCTTCCCATTCAAATCTTATTGTGGGGGATTATGTGTTTCAGTTTCTCCCAGCCTGTGGTGTGTGAGGCACACAATTAGAATGAGGATTGGAGGTCCACAAGCAGCAGACAGTGGAGTGTTGTTTATCCAAGGTTCCCCATAGACTCAAACAGGCCATTGGTGTTTTCCTTTCCTGCTGGTAAAGGGCTGGCAGATGAACTGCACTGAGACTCCTGTTTCCAGGGTTTTGACATTCTGACTGCCCATCAAAGTTTGGTAAAATGTCAGTTCTATCACGTATCAAAAGTAAACTGAGGCCACCAGGGGCCGTCTCTGAACAGTGAGTGTGGAATTCAGAGGGTTTGGAACCCTCAAGTGGGATAGGCTGGGCTAAACCAGTCCCATTTCGTGTGCACAGGGTCCCAGCACAGTGAAATCCACTTATCCACAGAGTATAAAACATATATTTTTCTCCTCAAAGCCCTTTGATGCTTTGTACCATAAATACAACTTCTGGTGTACCTATTAGCCTGGCACTTTCTTCTTGCACTCTTTTCTCTGGAACCACTTTCTACAGAATTTGATGACAAATTGGTTTTAGATCAGCAAAGCCTTGAGTGAGCTGGCCATTGATCTTGTGGCAGAATTATTGCTCTGTTATTCCTGGTGATTCTGTTCCTATCACCATTTCTTTGTTTTGTTTCCTTGTTAATAAAAGAAGGGTGGCGAACACCTACTGTGCTCATTATTTTTTCTACACCCCAATTTTTTTTCTGCTAATTTCCTGATATTTTAATTTCTTTCATTCTTTCTTATTTTGGTACATTTTCCTTTAAGGCATTGTAATTAATGAACTGTACTAATTTCCTTTGAGACAACATTCTTAATTGCTGTAATTCTCACTTATGTCTTTTAGGCATCCCTGCTGGCATTGATTCATTTCAATTTGCATTCCCAAATGCTGTAACTATAAATACCCAATACATGTAGGAGCTGGGCTCTTGTCCTCTGAATGTTATACAGGTTTTTCTTTGCTTGC